>JAECMU010200353.1:0-13513 GCA_016106625.1 Dracogyra subfuscus
CGCTCTGGGTGGGAGCCAGTACCGGGCTGCGAACCCAGTACCTACCAGCCTGTTTTCCGGCAACTTAACCGCAAGGCCACCGAGGCCAATCAACTTGGAGGCAAGGATCTTTTATATGCATCATCCCACTAATAGGATAGCATATACCACAACCTTTGTTAAACCAGCTGTGGTGCATTGGCTGGAACAATACATAGCCCAATGGGAATTAATCCTAGGCCTATGTGTATCATGCATCAGGCAAATGCTTTACGACTGGACTACATCCTGCTCTTAAACAAGTACCATAAACATGTAACACAATAAAAGTAAAGTTTGTTTTATTTAACGATGCCACTAGAGCACATTGATTTTTTATTTTATCATCAGCTTTTGGATATCAAATGCATGGTCATTCTGACACTGGTTTTTTTCCAGAGGAAACCCGCTATCACCATATAGGCTACTTTTTTACTACAAGCAGCAAGGGATATTTTATTAGCGCTTCCCACAGGCAGGATAGCACAAACCATGGCCTTTGTTGAACCAGTTATAGATCACTGGTCGGTGCAAGTGGTTTACACCTACCCATTGAGACTTGCAGAGAACTCACTCAGGGTTTGGAGTCGGTATATGGATTTAAAAATCCCATGTCTCGACTGGTATCTGAACCCAGTACCTACCAGCCTGTAGACCGATGGCCTAACCATGACACCACTGAGGCCGGTCTAAACATGTAACAAGTACTGTAACATGGAACAAGTACTGTAAACATGGATCAAGTATTGTAAACACGAAACAAGTACCGTAAACATGGAACAATTACTGCAAACATAGAACAAGTACTGTAAACATGGAATAAGTAATGTAAACATGGAACAAGTACTGTAAACATGGAATAAGTACTGTAAACCAGGAACAAGTACTGTAAACATGTAAAAAGTACAGTAAACATGGAACAAGTACTGTAAACATGGAACAAGTACTGTAAACATAGAACAAGTACTGTAAACATGGAATAAGTACTGTAAACCAGGAACAAGTACTGTAAACATGGAATAAGTACTGTAAACCAGGAACAAGTGCTGTAAACATGTAAAAAGTACAGTAAACATGGAACAAGTACTGTAAACATGGAACAAGTACTGTAAACATGGAATAAGTACTGTAAACCAGGAACAAGTACTGTAAACATGGAATAAGTACCGTAAACAGGGAATAAGTACCGTAAACAGGGAATAAGTACCGTAAACAGGGAACAAGTACTGTAAACATAGAACAAGTACTGTAAACATGGAACAAGTATCATAATATTTATATGAATTTCTGCAAGAAGTGGTACTTGGTATGTTTCAAGGCCTGGTCATAACTTAAATATGAATGTTGATGAAAGAGGTCACATGCATACAGTAGTTATTTTTATCAATTCTTTTATGCAGAATATTTGATATATATGCTAGATATAAATCTTAAATAAAATATTTAACTTTATGTAACAATTATGTTTTTGCATAATAGTTTCAAAGATTGGATTAAAGAAGGGTTTGAACACCTAAATGTATAAAAATAAAAGGATACAAATTTAAAATACCACTCACTACACATAAATAAAACAGTACGGTAAATAAGAAAAAATAAGCAACCACATGTATGTATGGAAGTTATTAAATACGTAACTAAGTGTGTAAATATATAAAAAAATTTTAAATAATATAAATAAATATATAAATAAATAAACTAAAACTAATAAATAAAAATAGATACATAGATAGATAGATAGATAGATAGATAGATAGATAGATAGATAGATAGATAATATATTTATTGTTAAATACATTTTTATCATTTAATTTTATTTAATTGTTCTTGAAGTTTACATATTCTTTAATGTAATAAAAAAAGAAATAATATTTTTATTTTTTTTTTAAATTTTTTAAATAAGCAAGTAAGAAATAAGTACCAAAAAAAAATATTTACATACTTATTCATTTATTTAATTAATATATAAATGAATCTTTTTATTATTAACTAGAAATAGATAAATAAATAGATATATAGATATATAGATAAATAGATAAATAGAAAATAAATAAATAAATAAATAATTATTAAAAGAACCAAATAAATAAATAGACAAACAAGGTTAATGTTATTTGCCACACAAATATGTTTTAAATCTTTAGTCATATTATGAACAGCCAACATACCTGAAACCATCTGACATTAAGGGGTAATTAACCGACAAATAGATAACACTAATTCAAGTATGAAACAGTAATTTAAGTAAATGATGTGCAATATGCACATTAAGTTGTTAGGGTAATATCATTTTTTGCATATCAGTTATATTAGGTTGTCTGCCGGCAAGAGTCAGTGGGTGCAAACAGATCGTCATAATATTTTCCCAGTGAATTTATTATTATTGATCAACACCTTGCCATCTTGAGAATAAGGAAATGTTCTGGTAACCTAAATCACAATTTCAGGATTATAAGTTTGATCTGGAAATGAAAGAATGTTTGTTTAACGACACCTCAGCACATTATAAAGGAATATTCCCCGAGTTTGCAGTTTTTATAAGATTTCCTTCAATTATAGTTATTTCTCGCTCCAGCCAGTGCACCATGACTGGTATATCAAAGGTCGTGGTATGTGTTATCCTGTCTGATGGTGCATATAAAAGATTCCTTGCTGCTAATCTAAAAGAGCAGCCTATGAAGTGGTGACAGTGGGTTTCCTCTCTATATCTGTGTGGTCCTTAACCATATGTCTGAAGCCATGTAACCAAAAATAAAATGTGTATCATTAAATAAAACATTTCCTTACTTTAAGTATAGTATTTTTTAAAAACAAAATCACATATTAAATACATTTTATTGTTTATGATATCGGTGTTTGTATATTCAGTGTCTTTTTTATCTTCTTAACATTTATAGTAGTTCAAGTTTTTGTTTATTTTCTATTGTATATTTTTGTGTACATCAGGGCTCGACCTTAGCAGTAGCCCGGGGTGTTTTGGCTACCAATTTGTTGCTTGGGCTACCAGATGTCTAATCCCAGTAGTCTGTCAGTCTACTAAATTTTTGTTGTGCATCCAATTACTCCACAATTAACAAGACTCTTAAACAAGTAAAAGCCCCACCTAAAACTACATGTTTATATAAAAATATAAAAAATTATTTATTAAAATTATGGGGCTACCAATTTTTACTGAGGGCTACCAAATTTTATAACCTGGTAGACCGATGGGCTACCACTGAAAAAGGTTAAGGTCAAGGCCTGTATATGCAGAGTTATTAGGAGGTACATATAGTTACCACAAACAGGATGTTTAGAATCATCTTGTACAATATAAACAGAGATATTCTAAATTTAATGAGGAAATATATTTAATATCTCTTTTCTTTTACTATGAAAAAGTATCTGAAACAAATTACCATAGCAGCAAACTTTTTTATATGCACTTTCCAACAGACACCGGCCTCGGTGGTGCAGTGGTTAACCCATCAGACTACAGGCTGGTAGGTACTAGGTTTAGATCCCAGTCAAGGCATGTGATTTTTATACCGACTCCAAACCCTGAGTGAGTGTTCCACAAGGCTCAAACACACACACCCCACATATTCTACTAAATAAATAGCCCCCATATTGCAATGAAATGTCAAGTTCATCAAGATGATTCATTTTTGAAACTGTAAAGTACAGCTGGTAAGAAAACATTACTTTGAGCCATTTGTGTTACTTCTAGTAGATGTCCCATGATGTGGTTAACAAAGGCTTTGACTTGGTAACATTGAGTGACCGGTATAAACAATATTTGTTAGCAAAAAGCAAAGATGACTGAACATTTTGTGGTGATATCAAAACTAAATCTACATTCAGAAATGCCACTGAACTTTATTTAAAGGGACATACCCCAGTTTCAGTTGATGAAAATTAACATTAAGTTTAGTTTAATTTACAAACCTGTAACACATTTTTATAAAGTTACAATTGACTTTGAAATGGTGAAATACCCTCTAAAATAGAATAAAACTTGACTACATAACTGTTATTTCTCAGAGGCACGTGCCTTTTTAAAAATATGAGAAATGCATTTTGTGATATTAAAAAAATTCAGGATGACCAAAAAAACTTCGAATTTACGGAAATGGATACTTTAAACAATAAAATTTAAGTAAAATATGATTTCAGTTATCAAAAAACGCCTCTAATAGTCAAAACTATGTCTTAGTGTTTAAAAACTAGGCTATGTCCCTTTAATATAAATAACTAAATATTAAATACTGGTACTTAATTAACAGTGATATATTATAAAAAATAATTTTAAAATTACAAATCATAAAACCTATAAAAATTAAAAGAATAAACTAAGTGATTAATTAAAACAGAATCTTCAATGCATGGACTCTAATTTGTCAGTTATGAAATGAGGAATTTTTAATTCACCATTTTGTAACACTGAAGTTTTTCTACAATAAATTTCCTTAAAGGGACATTCCTGGCTTAGCTGCATTGTAAGATGGTTTCGACTAATACAATATTTCTACGATTCAACTTATATATGTTTTCTTGTTTAGAATATCAGTGTCTGTATATTTAATGTGTTTCTGGTCATCTTAATATTTGTAAGAAGCCCAAACTAGATTCTGTCTTCAAATAATTTCATACGTATGAAAAAAAGATATTTTAAGAAATGAAATTAAATTTAACCTAGTACAAATATTAGAACGATCAAAACCGCGTTTAATATACAGCCACTAATATATTATGTAGAAAAATATATTTGATATGTAATTACATTCGTTAAAAAGTCTCTGTTAGTCGATAACATCTTAAAAACTGCAGCAAACTGAGGAATGTTCCTTTAAAAAGGATAGTTTTGGAGAAGCAGAACATAGAAAATACAACATGTCAAGTACGGTAGATGGGCAAGTGGGAGACTGGTCATTTAAAAAAAATCAAATCATGGTCACTGGTTTTTCCTTCATGTCCAAAGAAACTGAGGTAACCTCCAGGTAGCAGTGCCCTCAATAGTTTAAGAAGTAGCAGGCTACAACAGTGATGATAGCAGGGGGCAAAGTGGGGGGCCTGGGGGCAAAAGCTGTTTCAGGCGGCGATTTGCCTTTATTTGACTTTATTAAAGAAGAGAAAGCACTTTTTTTTTTACCATCAACGAAAAGTAGGCGGTGGCAAAAGCTGTTTCAGGCAGCGATTTTCCACCGGAGACCGGTGATTTGCCACCGGAGACCGGGTACTTTTGAGGGCTCTGAGGTAGTCTGAATGACCATTTGCATTGTATTCTCCAGCAACCAGCCTCGGTGGCATCATGGCTAGGCCATCGGTCTACAGGCTGGTAGGTACTGGGTTCGGATCCCAGTCGAGGCATGGGATTTTTAATCCAGATACCGACTCCAAACCCTGAGTGAGTGCTCCGCAAGGCTCAATGGGTAGGTGTAAACCACTTGCACTGACCAGTGGTCCATAACTGGTTCAACAAAGGCCATGGTTTGTGCTATCCTGCCTTTGGGAAGTGCAAATAAAAGATCCCTTGCTGCTAATCGACATAAGAGTAGCCCATGGAGTGGTGGCAACGTGTTTCCTCTCAAAATCTGTGTGGTCCTTAACCATATGTCTGACGCCATATAACCGTAAATAAAATGTGTTGAGTGCATTGTTAAATAAAACATTTCTTTCTTTCTTGTATTCTCCAGCCTGCTTTGTAAAACCTTTGAATGTACATGTATCAGAAGGAATCGTGATTAAATATATCTGTCCTTTTCATCCCCATTTCTCTTTCTCCTTTTCTCTAAATTGAGCAAGATTGTTATTCCACGCTATTAATTTTGGTGAAGATGTTGACAACACACAGTTACAAGGAAAACAACATGTTATGGTACACATATTGATCTTTGCCATCGGAACATGTATATGATCATAACAAATGCTTGATTCATCACTGGTATTTTACAACAGACATTTGTGTTTAGTAATCTGTTACAGTGAAACAAGATCAAATGATCATCTCTTTTAAATACCTAACTGTCCAAGTGGCCATTATACTATTCTGCCAGCAAATAGCATCAAACTATTCTACCAGCAATATCTAAAGATACCACCATATTATTCCACCAGCTGTATTTATATTTTAAAACAAAATCATATTCTTCTTCTAGTAACATCTAAAGATACCATCATTATTCTATCAGAAATATTTAAAAGATACCATCATTATTCTATCAGAATTATTTTAAAGATACCATCATTATTCTATCAGAAATATTTTAAAGATACCATCATTATTCTATCAGAATTATTTTAAAGATAACATCATTATTCTATCAGAATTATTTTAAAGATACCATCATACTATTCTACCAGTAATATCTTAAAAATACCATCATAATATTCTGCCAGTAATATCTTAAAATACCATGATACTATTGTACCAGCAATATCTTATAGATGCCATCATACTATTCTACCAGTAGTATCTGGAAATACCATCATACTTTACCAGTAATTCATGTATTTTAAAATACTATCAAACTATTCTACCAGCAATATTTTAAAGATACCATCACACTTTTCCATTAATGTTTTAAAGATGTCGCCACTATTCTACCAACAATGTTAAAGATATCACTATACAATTCTACCAGTAATATTTTAAAGATACTGTCATATTATTCCATTAATATCTTTAAAATGTCACCATACTATTTTACCAACAATGTTAAAGATATCACCATACTATTGTACCAGCAATATTTTAAAGATACCGTCCTACTATTCCATTAATATCTTTACAGTACTAACATACTGTCCTACTGGCAATATCTTAGGAAATCATCTTACAATTAAGCCAGCCATGCAGTAAGAGCTATTTTTTACTCCCTGGGGAGGTTGCTCAATACACATTTGACTAGTTAACTTAAAACAAAATGCTGGAATACTGCAGCAACAAAATAAAAGCTACTTTGATACAAACTGCTTGACTAAGGTTCAATTAAATAGCTGTAAAAACTGCTGAGAAGATAAAGGTATTCCCCTCATCTCGTAGACTGTCCACTGGAGATATCAGTGCCCAGACCTGGGATAGGTGTGCTTGAACCTTTTGGATGTGGGCATGTTAATAGAGTCCCTGTTCCCAGCTCCCTATCACATAATAGTTTTAATCAAGTTCTAACATGTGATCGATCTCAAAATCTGATTATACTAACGCACCATTCTTTAATTTATCAGACATTTCATCTGTCATCACATTAATGTTATGATATCTGCTGCAAAGTTTCACTTAGTAATTAAGTCACCATCAAAGATTATTAGGAGTCAATTCAGGGCACAATACGTCATGAGAACCCTTGTTTTGTCTGCGTGTCAAGAACAGCCAATTAGTTATGTGGTGAACAATTACATTCTAAATTAAAAGTGTCATATACCTAGTGAATGAAAGTGAAAATCAGTTGATGTTTTTGAACCATGAATGCAGGACAGAACCATAGGTCAAGTGCTTTAGAATTAGGTAGGCCTAATTCATCAGTTATCAGAACTGTATTCACAAAACCGAACAATCCGTTGTCAATCGGTTACCTAAGTAAAACTCACGTGAACTGACTTCCGGTTACCTAAAATTTTGAAATATTGTCCCCTAAAATCAGTTGTTTTAATCACTATTCATATTTCTGAAATATTACAGTAATAAATAATATTCCATTGTACGTTTCTTTTAATATACTTATTCTTCATGCATTTCACTATTCCATTGTATATTTATTTTATTGTGCTTACTCTTCATGCATTTCCGTATTCCAATGTATGTTTTTAAAAATTATTAAGCTTATTCTTCATGCATTTCCATATTCAATTGTATATTTCTTTCATTATGCTTATTCGTCATGCATTTCACTATTCCATTATATATATTTTTTATTATTTTGCTTATTCTTCAGGCATTTCCGTATTCTATTGAATGTTATTTTATTTTTTATTATGCTTATTTGTCATGCATTTCCTTATTCCACTGTATGTTTCTTTTAATATGCTTATTGTTAAATGCATTTCCCTATTCTATTGTATCTTTCTTTTATATGCTTACTTTTCATGCATTTTCCTATTCCATTGTATAGGTTTTTTTAATATGCTTATTATTCATGCATTTCCCTATTCCACTGTATGTTTCTTTTAATATGCTTATTTGTCCTTCTTCCATTTTTCTTCTAACATACTTATTCTTCAGAACTTGTGTATTCCAGGGCCGTAGCTAGCCCGGGGGGCAGGGGGGCAGTTGCCCCCCCCTAATATTTTGAAGATTTTTTTTTATATAGTTATTTATTTCTTAAAATGTACCAGTAAGTCTGATTCCCCTTGTCAGCTCACCACGTAAGTGAAAGTTTTGCCCCCCCCAGTCAAAAAAAGTTAGCTACGGCCCTGTATTCCTATTCCACTGTATGTTGCTCATATAAAACCAAATTTCATCCATCTAACTATTATAATGTTTCTTCTAATATACTTATTCTTCTACCGGCGGTGGCAGCTATACTTGTTTACAATGAATACTATGTTTTTACTGAACAAAATAAAAACAACCTGGTATTTTAATAAATCTTCTTTTTTGCTGTTTTATTTTTTAAATATTTACTTCTTTTTTTTAAATTTCAGCTGCTATAGACATTTATATTGTATAGGAATATAATGTTCAATGTTCTCTTTTTCTGTTTTGTTTTTTGGTGTTTTTTGGTCAAACTTTATATTACATTACTATATCAAACTGTCTTACATTACTATGTCATATTATATCTTACATTACTATATCAAACTATATCCTACATTAGTATGTCAAATTATATGTTACATTCGTATGTCAAATTATATCTTACATTAATATGTCAAATTATATGTTACATTAATATGTTTAATTATATGTTACATTAATATGTTTAATTATATGTTACATTACTGTCAAATTATATCTTACATTAGTATGTCAAACTATTAGTATGTCTTACATAAGTATGTCAAATTATATCTTACATTACTATGTCAAATTATATCTTACATTACTATGTCAAAATATATCTTTCATTACTATGTCAAATTATATGTTACATTAGTATGTCAAATTATATCTTACATTAGTATGTCAAATTATATCTTACATTACTATGTCAAATTATATCTTACATTACTATGTCAAATTATATCTTACATTACTATGTCAAATTATATCTTACATTACTATGTCAAATTATATCTTACATTACTATGTCAAACTATATGTATGTCTTACATAAGTATGTCAAATTATATCTTACATTACTATGTCAAAATATATCTTTCATTACTATGTCGAATTATATCTTACATTAGTATGTCAAATTATATCTTACATCAGTATGCCAAATTATATCTTAAATTACTATGTCCAACTGTATCTTACATTAATAACTATGTCAAATTATATCTTACATTAGTATGTCAAATTATATCTTACATTAGTATGTCAAATTAAATCTTACATTAGTATACCAAATTATATCTTACATTAGTATGTCAAATTATATCTTACATTAGTATGTCAAATTATATCTTACATTAGTATGTCAAATTATATCTTACATTAGTATGTCAAATTATATCTTACATTAGTATGTCGAACTGTATCTTACATTAGTATGTCAAATTATATCTTATATTACTATGTCAAATTATATCTTACATTAGTATGTCAAATTATATCTTACATTAGTATGTCAAATTATATCTTACATTAGTATGTCAAACTGTATCTTACATTACTATGTCAAATATCTGTGTTTAAAACACTTTATAGTCCAGTTCCATGCTTTGATTAATTCTTATGGACATAAAATGTAAGTAGTTTAAAAATCTGATAACTTCCTAAGTCTTGATTAAGATTTTAAAGTTTTATGAGCATGTACTCTGAAGTACTTTGAAGCAACATGGCATATTTGGGTTGTTGTTTTTTGTTTTGTTGTTTTGTTTTGGTTTCAGTTTTGGTGATGTTTATTCTTTCCTTTTTTATGTTGTTTACTTATGGTAGTGTTTTAATCCTATAACAGATATTAAAGTTACAAGTATTTCTGTAGGTTCAAGTACAGATTTAATAATACAATTATTTTATTTCAAGTGATTATTTGTCACATTCAGAATATTAAATTATGTAGACTACACATGTAAGTAATATATAAAATATAGATATTAATGTTAAACAATGTCAAAACCATAATAATAAATGTGTCAATATGAAGTTTATAAAATACCAAGTTAGGAAAAAAGTTAACATCATAGCTGTATACACTGATATAATCATAGTTATAGGGATTTATTTTTATTTTTGTTACAACCAATTCAATTGTAGCCCAAAGATTAATTATCTTTATTTAGAATTAAAATAAATTTAACAAAAGGTTAAAACGAATGCAAAACTGTCTCATCAAACATAAATATAGCAACGAATCCTTTAAATAAATATGGAACAAATATATAACAACAATATTTCAATAACATCTGTAAATAAATATTAAACAAACATATAACATCATAAAGCAATATTTATCAAGTAAATAAAAACTGCAAAAAACACACATGTTCAATAAATAAAATTTAGGTATACAACAATAATACTAATATCTCAAATGTTTAATGATAACAATTATATGTTAGTAATAAAATTAATTTAAAATAAATCAGTGAAGTAAACATTCGTAAAAAAAAAGGTTATTTCATAATCAATAACAAATTCAGTGTATTCATAATTCGAAATTAATGTTTGACTTAAAACCCAAACTAGACATTATAAATCAGAAATTACAATTCTGACATATTCTATTTCAATTTAACTAAGATATAAATGGTAAAAAAATCTAATAATGTAAAGATTTTATAAAAAAAATATTATTACAATAAAATATATTAAGAATGATAAAATTAGTATAATAATAAAATGAAGATTTAAAAAACGGTATTGTAATAAAATGAAATACGGTTTTGAAAACATCATTGTAATAAATGAAACAGTTTTAAAAAAACCAAATCATTATGATAAAATGAAATAAAGTTTTAAAAAACAATATTATAATAAAATCAAATAGTTATAAAAATAGTATTATAATAAAACAAAATAGTTTTAAAGATAGTATTAAAATCAAATCAAATATATATTTCTGAAGTATTATAATAAAATGAAAGTTTTCAAACATAATACATATGGTATGAAAAAATTAAAAGTTTAAAAAAAACCTGTATTATAAATATAAACAGTTTAAAAAAAATTATCCCAATAAATTAAAAGTTCCTACCTCATGAGCCTGTTTTCGGGGTACCCATGTGACCAGCTTCCATTGTAAACATCATTATACATGGTTGTCATGAGGAGCAAGCATGTGTTTGGCAACCGGTGCACACTTCAAGTTGTAAAAGCCGAGAAACAATCCAGTTGAGAAGAGTTAGTTGCACTCGTACGTAGTACCGCCTGCGTACCTTCGTGGAGAGAGAGAGAGTGAGAGCGAGTGAGTGAGTGAGGAGGAGAATCTGAACGATCTATCTATCGTGTGTGTGTGTGTCTTGTCTTGTCACTGAGAGTCGCACGCACGCTCTACGCTACTGTCATCCACTACATGACTGGAAGTCACTGCAGGCCATGCCACTTTTACAATGAGCTGCGTAAGACAGTGGCAATCACTGGCCAACAGTGGCAGGCAGGCAGGCTGGTGAGCGAGAGAGACACACGGAGAGAGAAACACAGCCAGAGAAACAGAGAGAGAGAGAGAGAGAAACACACAGAGACGATCTCACAACTCGGGAAGTAGCTCCTCTTGGCTTGTCTTCAGTTTATAACAAGACAAAGTAGTCAACTGGCTGTGTATGCATTGCAGTCCGTGTTTTCGCACAACATGTATTACCAATGTGGTGGTGGTGGTGGCAGCATCAGTGCCGATGTCACTGCTGTAGGAGTTGTCACGACGTCGGTGCTGCCGCGACGATGTTGTCCAGGGGTCTGGTAGTGACACAGTGCGGGTGAGGATCACTTGGGGCAATTCCAACGAGCTGTCTGGGGGGAAGCTCAGCTGTCTAAATACATGAAGGGGTGAAGACCCTGTGGTTGGGATGATCTCTTTTCCAGATTCTCCACCAACTAAAAGTGTGAGGGAACCGATCCGTCTGTATTGTGTCTGCTAACCAGGGCTGAGAAAAACTCAATTTGAACCACCAGGAAACAATCACACATAAAAGAAAAATCTGAGTTTATTTAACTAAAAACTAAGAAAATTTAAAAAATCAAATCCCACATGCAGGATTGCATATACCACAGCTTTTTATACACCAGGAAACAATGACAAAACAAAAATATTTATTCATACTTTACACTTATTCAATCAAAATTAAGAAATTAAAACAAATATCAAATTCATCTATCCATTCATTAATTCATCCATTTATTCATCCATCCATCCATCTATCCATTAATCATCTATCCATCCACCCATCCAATTATTTATTCATTCATCCATCCATCCATCCATCCAACCATTCATTCATCCATTCATTCATTCATTCATTCATTCATTCATTCATTCATTCATCCATTCATTCATTCATTTAATCATTCATTCATTCATTCAACGATCTATCCATCCATCCACCCAATCACCCAAACAACTCATTAATCAATAAATAATTATATTATACTAAATATTCATATAGAGCCAGTACAAATTAAATAATATAACAATATTACAGAACAGGTAAAAAAAATGATAGGGCAAAAGATACATGAAAAATAAAGAAAATACAGATAGAGGATTCGTCATGAGTCTTTTTCAACATGGAAAATATCAACCAAGTTTATGTTAATGAGTATTTGTCAAGGCTCTGCCGAGGTTAATATTTTATATATTAAAAAACACAAGTAGCAAATTCTATTCATCCTGTAACATTTCTAAAATAACATTTTAATAAAATGTTTCGTAAATCACAGTACTAAAGTCGCTGCCATTGGTAATATGACATCATCACAATTAGCACAAGATAGTTTGAAGTCACGCATTTTAACTAAATCTTTGCAAATGTTATGCTCAGGTACACAGGTCTTGTTGGCTTGTATGCAAATGACCCATCCATAGCAACAAATTACCTAGAGATCTTGCAAATTTGCATACCATTATTAACCAGGTTAATACATTAAAATTATCACATGGGTTCATGACATGGATATCATGGGTAAGTTATAGGATAAAGTATTTTATCGAGGCACAAACATTAGTTGGTAAATATATATGGGTGTGAATGGATAGATGCATGGATGGATGCATAGATGGATGGATATATGGGTGGATGGATGGGTGGGAGGGTAGATGGATGGATGGATGGATGGATTGGTGGGTTTTGGATGGATGGATAGATGGATGGATTGGTGGGTGGATGGATGGGTGGGTGGATGGATGGATGGATGGATTGGTGGGTGGATGGATGGGTGGATGGACTATAGTTGTGGGTGGGTGGATTGGTGGGT
>JAECMU010200367.1:0-10498 GCA_016106625.1 Dracogyra subfuscus
ATATCGATATAATGTGAAAGAAGGTATTCCACACAAAATAATCTTGACTAAACCAACAGAAAAAGCCAATGGCTTAGATTTGATTGAAGTAAAGAGAAAAGACATCTGAACCAAAACAGTGAAGGAGAAAACCTGAAGCTTTAGTCATGTGACAGAAAGCAGATGATTGACTGGAAGATTTTAGCCATCCCATTGGCTGTTGGGATGTTTAGACTAGACTAATATCCCTCAGGGAATATGCATTTGTTTGAGGTCAGGTAAAGTAGAAAAGAAAAAGTAATATTGTTAAATTATTCCTCAGCACATTTTAAACTGTGATAATCTGGTGGGGTTTCTTTTTATATTATAAGTAGATAGTAAAAGAGTAAAGAATTTTTTTATTAATCATCAGTTATTAGAGAGAGAGAGAGAGAGAGAGAGAGATAGAGAGATAGAGAGACAGAGACAGAGACAGAGACAGACAGAGACAGAGACAGACAGAGAGAGAGAGAGAGATATTGTTTTGTTTAATGACACCACTAGAGGACACTGATTTATTAATCATCGGCTATTGGATCAATTATTACATGTATCCATAGAGAAAACCTGCTACATTTTTCAATTAGTAGCAAGAGGTCTTTATGTGCACAATTCCAGACAGGATAGCACATACCACTGCCTATGATACATCACTGGCATTGGCTTGTATATCAAAGGCCGTGGTATGTGCTATCCTGTCTGTGGGATGTTGCATATAAAAGATCCCTTGCTGCTAATTTAAAAATGTAGTGGATTTCCTCTCTAAGACTATATGTCAAAATTACCAAATGTTTTATATCAAATAGCTGATGATTTAATAAATCAATGTGCTCTAGCGGTGTCGTTATACATAACAAACTTTAACTTGTCTTAAAAGATACACTGCGAGTCTCCTTCTCGTATGCTGTCGTCCACTGGCTTGTTACCGTGGATGGTAGCTGCAGGGTATTCCGCTAATAGGTTTTGTTTCACCGAATCTAGCTTCATGCACTCATCACCACGGTAGATAAAAGCCTTGTTCTGTCAAATAAAGAGATAAATATTTAACACATATACACATTTATTATATACATAGCAATGCAATATATAGATCTACGGAAACCATAAAAGTCATATCCGGTGAAAAGTCATATTTTCACCGTATTTTAGCTACAGTGAAAATATAGAAGTAGTATTTACTTTTTTGTAAAAGTGCATGATTAAATTATTTCCCTTTGTTCTTCGTATTTAAATTTGATGATTACCAATGCATCTAATCGTATTTGAAAAATAAAAAATGTAATTTAAACAAATGTACCTATAAAAAAAAGGGATATGAAGTGTAATAATGATAAAATATCTAAAACGAATTGAATACGAAGCTAAATAATGATGACACAATGTAGTGTCATCAAGTGTAAGGGTAAGAATTGAACGGCATTCGACTCGTTTTGTTTTTGTGGTAGTTTTTAAGAGGATCACTTTGTCAGGTATGTTTGCAGCGCAGTATTGTTAAATAAATATAAATTTTAATCAAATTTCTTTTTACAAGTCTATGGTAAAGTACATTTTCTGGAAAAGTTCCATAGGAAGAAATATATTATGACGTTACGTGTTTTCTATAGGATAAGCGAAAGATATTACCAAAAAGCAAAAAAACATCGTCAAAAAGTAGGAAATATGTATATAATAAACTGACCATTTCATGGTGTTTTTCCGAATACGATTTTTATGTCAACTCATGATGTGTGAAAACCATATTCTCACTCATTGCTTTGCAATTCATGAAAATATGGCTTTCACACGTCACAAGTTGACATAAAAATCGTATTAGAAAAAACACATGAAACAGCCTCTATGTATATCAAAAAGAGATAAATTAAATATTGATAAAATACTATGGTATCAACATAAACCTCTTTTTTTTTTACAACATATTAACTTATCAAAAAAATAATTTAAATGAAAAATAATGGTTGAATCATGCGAAGATGTTGATCAAACATGTAAGATTGTAATAAAATTGATGCAATATATTAACTTATCAAAAGAAAACATTCTAAAGAATAACAAAGGTTGAATGATAATGCATGGGAAGATGTTTCATCAAACACACAAGATCATAACAAAATCAACGGCTATGATTTTTTTCAATATATTACGAGAAAGTACTTAATTTTTATTTTCCTCAAGGCTTTGTTTGTTTTGTTTAACTATTTATTAATTATTGGATGTTAAACAGTTGGTAATTCTGACATACAGTCTTAGAGAGGAAACCCACTACATGTTTCCATTAGTCAAGGATAAGAGATCTTTTATATACACCATCCCACAGACAGAACAGCATATACCACAGCCTTTGATATACCAGTTGTGGTGCCCTGGCTGGAACAAGAAATAGTTCAAGGGGCCCAGATCGATCCCAGGCCGACCACGTATAAGACACATGCAGGGTTCTCATTCATCCAAAAATATTGAGCGTCAATGGATTCGTGACCTTGTATTTTAAGAGTCCATTAGGAATGTTGTAGAGTCCATGAATTGATATATCCAATAAAAAGTGAATTGTATAACAACTGACAACACAAAAACATTGACATTTAAATGGTTTTACGTAGTAATAATACAATTTTTAATTATTAAAATGTATGATAAAATCTAAAATAAATACCAGGTAACTAATATATATTCACTAACAATGTGAAGAAAAAATAAAAATATTGCAAAAGAATTTTCGGTTTGACAAAATATTTTATTTTTTTCTTTCGCGAGTTTTAGAACCAAACATTTTCAACCAGTTTTGTTCGGTTGATCCACCTCGTGGTGCAATAATGATAAAAAATCTAAAACGAAGAGAATACGAAGCTAAATAATGATGACACAATGTAGTGTTATCGAGTGTAAGGGAAAGAACTCAATGGTGTTCGATTTGTTTGTTTTTGTGGGAGTTTTTAGATGATCGCTTTGTCAGGTATATTTGTAATGCAGTATTGTTAAATAAATATAAATAAACATAAATTTTAATCAAATTTCTTTTTAAAAGTCTATGGTAAAGTACATTTTCAGAAAAAGTTCCATAGGAAGAAATATATCATGACGTTGCGTATTTTGATAGGATAAGCGAAAGATATTATAAAAAAGAGAAAACATATTGTCAAAAATTTGGAAATATGTCTATAATAAATAGACCATTTCATGGTGTTTTTCTGAATACGATTTTTATGTCAACACGTGATGTGTGAAAACCATATTTTCACTCATTGCTTCGTAATTCGTGAAAATATGGTTTTCACACACCACTCGCTGACATAAAAATCGTAATAGAAAACCCCCATGAAATAGCCTCTATATACTGCTAGTGTGTGCCCTTAACTTTTTTTTTGAGTTGGCATCCGGGCAAGTTTTGACAGCACTTTCACTTGCCCGATGCTATTTTTACTTGCCCAAATAATACTTTTAATTATTTATTAATTATCGATTTAAATTTTGCTTTTAAAAATCGGTCGCCAGGCGAGTAACCTTACTGTGGGTTTTCAGTCGCCCGTCGTCGTTTTCAGTCGCCAGGGGCGATCGGGCGACCGTTAAGTTCGAACCCTGTACTGCATCCACAGGGGATGCACGTTTATGCAATATGGTACGTCCCATCCTTGATCGCTGCATCAGGGACCCGGAACTCCGGGTCCGTGAGAACCCTGACATGCTTTACCACTGAGCTACGTTCCACACACACACATACAATTGGCAAATGACAGTGTGAGACCTAAACATCTACAAACACAAAGTACACAGCTTTCTTACTCTGATGAATGGTGGAAATGATTTGCCATAGTAGACCACACGGAAATATGACGGCTTCTGTCGGCTTGTCAGACTGTTGAGAATATTGAGGAAGAATTGAGACTGCCGTTGCTGAAAAACAAATAATTAACAGATGTTATTACAACAGTGATTATAGTTACAACAATCAATAGTCTGAAAGAAAAAGATACTTGTTATTTTACAAAAGACTTCACAAATAGGACAGTATAAAAACAGGTACATTTTGTAGGAAAAGGAAATGAAACAAACAACAAACAAAAAACCCAAAACACTTTATAGACTTATTAATCTTTTGACGATAAAATATGAATACAGATGTATAATATGTATAAATAGAACAACATTATGAAAAAGTCATTTTCATGTGATTTTATCATGGTAAAAACAGTGTAACAGTTTAGACAGACAGACAGACAGATGGATGGATGGACGGACGGACGGATGGGCAGACCAACGGACAGACAGGCAGACGGACAGACAGATGGACGGAGAGAAGGACAATGACATACTTTATTAGGACCCATCAAAGAGTTTTGTTTAATGACACCACTAGTGCACGATTCATTAATCATCACCTATTGGATGTGAAATATTTGGTAATTCTGACATATAGTCATCAGAAGAAACGCACTACGTTTTCCCTAATGCATCAAGGGATCTTTTATATGCACTTTCCCAGACAGGAAATTACATACCACATCCTTTGACCAGTTATGGTGCACTGGTTGTAATGAAAAAAAAATCCAATGAATTGAATGGATCCACCAAGGTGGTTCAATCCTGCTACACAAGCACCTCAAGTGAGCACTCAACCGACTAAGCTAAATCCCACCCCTATGACCCATCAAAGACAGGTGCATAAAAATGGGTAAATCATGAACATCTAATCTGAACTGTAACTGTAGCTCATTAGGCTACCGTATACACAAAATTTGAGCTCAATATCTTGAGACATTGTAAATAAAAAGTCTAGAAAAATATATGTGGGACAGACAGACAGACAGACAGACAGACAAACAGACAGACAAACAAACAAACAGAAGGATGGAAATGAAACCTACAGTCCTCTTCAGTTGAACCAGAAGAGGACTGATAAATTAAATAAATAAATATTATTTAGAAAGAAAGAAAGAAAGAAATAGAAAAAAGAAAAAGAAAGAAAGAATGAAATGAAAGGACAGGAGAGAGAGAGAGAGAGAGAGAGAGAGAGAGAGAGAGAGAGAGAGAGAGAGAGAGAGAGAGAGAGAGAGAGAGAGAGAGAGAGAGAGAGAGAGAGAGAGACAGAGACAGAGAGAGAGAGACAGAGACAGAGAGAGAGAGACAAAGAAAGAAAGAAGGAAAAGAGTTTGACCCGTACCCTTCTATATCTACAGACTAATCCTAACCCTATATCTAAAACTAACATAACCACTGAAAGGGGGTTACGGGTGGAACTCATGCTGAAAGAAAGAAATACACAGCTTATACATGTGTATCAGGTATGCTCCTTTGATTGTGTTAAAGGGAAAAAATCTAGGTCATAATTGGTTTTTTAGAGTCAAGCCTGTGGTATGTATTTTTATCTCTAAACTATACTGCCTGCTGGTCATAATGATCCATATTACCATCAAACTGGAATAACTCTGCTTTGACCACACAGCCTCAACGATGTGTGTGTGTGTGTGTGTGTGTGTGTGTTTGACCGCATAGACAGTCATTCACAAACAAGACAATTAGCTCAATAATTTCATGTAACAAAATTACCCTGAAAATGTCATCTTTTTTTTCTTTCTCATTTGAATTTCCCAAACAGGTTTTTTTCCCTTTGTTTCTGTGAGTATATTTCCATGCTTATATCTAATTAAAGTTTCAAGCACACAGTAAGAGCTACTCTCGGACCACTAAAATTGAAACCTATTAGCTCTCTGGGGTTTTTTAACAATGCACTCAACACATTTTATTGACGGTTATATGGCATCAGACATATGGATATAAGGACCAGAAAGAGGAAACCCACTGTCTCCACTTCATGGGCTATTCTTTTCGATTAGCAGCAAGGGATCTTTTATATGCACCATTCCATAGACAGGATAACACATACCATGGCCTTTGATATACCAGTTGTGACACTGAACCATGAAAATTCTGTCTAAAAATAGACAATAGCTCATCTCCACAATCACTACTTCTCAGACGCACGAGCATTTTGAGAATTATTATTTAAAAAATGCATTTCGGGGAATTACAGACACCGGGGCCTGTGCTAATAAAACTTAAAGTCTAGACTTTAATAAAGTCCAGACTTTAACATAATGCTATTTGAATGGCTTGCCATGATGTTAAAGTCTGGACTTTAATTATTAAAGTCTAGACTTTAAGGTTTATAAGCACAGGGTCTAGACTTTAATAAAGTCCAGAATGCTATTTGAATGGCACTGCCATGACGTTAAAGTCTGGACTTTATTAACATCTAGACTTTAAGGTTTATAAGCACGAGGCCAGGATGACCATAAACATTATAGATGTATGGAAATAGATATTCTAAACAATAAAATGCAAGTAATGTCTGATTTGAATCATCAAAAACGGGTTTAATAATGACAAGTATGCTACAGTGTTTAAAAACTAGGGTCTGTCCCTTTAATGGTTGTCTGTTAGTGAGATAGGATTTTGGGGAAGTATGTTGAACCTTACAATTACATTGTAGACCAGGGCCCGGTAGTTCCATGAAAGAATCGTTACTACAGATTATCATACTGATTTACTGTTAGCATTACAGGTACATTTGTAGCACACGGCAAGTACAAAGTCAAAATATTTCTGAAAATAAATGTTTAACCTTGAGGGTTCAATTTATTACAACCATATGTAATAACAAATTGCATTATTTGCTAGTGAAAAACAAGTATTCTGAAAGTACTGTTAAAGTAATACATGTCCTCACACAGTTTTGTTCAAGGGCCATAACTCTGTAAAAAATTGGTAAATCATCAGGAAAGTCACATTTAATTTGTAACAGTACACAAAATGTCAGCTCAATATTTTGAGGCACTGCGAAAAACTAATTTTCATTTCTTCTAAGTTCAAGGGCCATTACTCTGTCAAAAATGAGTAAATCACAATGAAAGTCAAACTTGATCTGTAACAGTACATGATAAAGCTATATCTTGAGACATTGTGAAAAAAAAAGGTTGAGAAAACTATATGTGGGAGCGACAGATGGACAGATTGACTGCCTGACAGACAGACAGACAGACAGACAGACAGACAGACACACACACACACACATAGACAGACAGACAGACATACACACACACACACACACACACACACACACACAAACACACACACACAGAGACAGACAGACAGACAGACAGACAGGACAGACGAAACCAATAGTCATTCTGGTTGGACTGATAGGGGACTAATAACATTTAAACAAACATCAATATATATGTAAGGCTGGGGGTCACACTATTTAACACAGACAAATAGCAATTACTATAATGTCACAAATAGCAACTTACTATAATGTCACAAATAGCGACTTACTAGAATGTCACAAGTAGCAACTTACTAGAATGTCACAAACAAACTTACTAGAATGTCACAAATAGCAACTTACTAGAATGTCACAAACAGAAACTTACTAGAATGTCACAAACAGAAACTTACTAGAATGTCACAAACAGCAACTTACTAGAATGTAACAAATACCAACTTACTAGAATGTCACAAACAGCAACTTACTAGAATGTCACTCAGCTTCTTGTAGAAGAGTTTCTTTTCGTAGACTTCAGCCAGCTCCTTACACAAGGGGATGCCATATTCCCATGCCTGCAAAAGAGAAAAGTAAGGAATGTGTGTTTAATGACGTCCTAGCACACTGATGAATTGGCTCCTACTATTAAGACTTGAACAAGGTGATATTTGTCACATAAAAAACCTGTATCCACCATATAAGTTAATTGGCTTGACTGGCAGCAACAGGTCTTTGACCTTCCTTCTGAAAGGATTACACATACATGTAGCAAACAGTTTCAAAGTCACAGCCATTAACACGAAAGTACTGGGTAGTTCCAGAGGTCAGTATGTTTTCTGTTTAACATAAAATGCATTATGAGTTACATCAGGAAGACGAACACCATGTTCGGTTTGCCAAAAAAGATACTTAAGCAAGATGTTTTAAGTTAACATAAAGGTACAAAAAGATGTTATGTAACTGAACATAAATATTTTACACTGTCAAATAATTAGGGTCTGTGCCTTTAATAACATGGTTGGAATGGGAACACGTCAAGTCCTTTGAGGGTGATCAATCCTATGATCCACTGCACCTCAGACAAGTGTGCTACCATTGAACTACATCCCACCCTTTAAGATCAAGATGCTTGCAATACAACAATCAAATAATTTGATAGCTTTGAGATATTTGCCTTTCCACAATCAAAACAATTAATAAATCTGGGGTAGATTACCTTTCCTAAGTCAAAACAATGAATCATTCTGAGGTAGATTGCCTTTCCTAAGTCAAAACATTCGATAACTCTGAGGTAGATTGCCTTTTCTAAGTCAAAAGAATCAATAACTCTGAGGTAGATTACCTTTTCTAAGTCAAAAGAATCAATAACTCTGAGGTAGATTGCCTTTTCTAAGTCAAAAGAATCAATAACTCTGAGGTAGATTACCTTTCTTAAGTCAAAACAATCGATAAATCTGAGGTAGATTGCCTTTTCTAAGTCAAAAGAATCAATAACTCTGAGGTAGATTGCCTTTTCTAAGTCAAAAGAATCAATAACTCTGAGGTAGATTACCTTTCCTAAGTCAAAACAATCGATAACTTTGATGTAGAGTGCCTCTTTCCGCTCCCACTGTTTCTGGTTCGTGTATCCGAGCTCTGCCTCAAGTCGGTCATCGTTCCACTGTAGAAGTTGAGCATACAGCTGCAATGTCAGACCGGCCTCAACGAAGTTGTTGGCCTCACGGTGAAGGTTAAACAGTTTGTTGATGTAGCGAATATACATCTCCTCACGATTAATGTTGTCCTTGTAGAAATTCTGAAATCATAGCATAAACCGTGGCGGTTAACTTTTTTATAAAAGACAAAATACTTAAAAAGAAATGTTAATAAATAAATTATTGAATGAAAGAATGTTTAATAATTCAGCACACAAAATTACTTCAGCTATTGGCAGCCCTCTTGTTTCAGAATAGGGGGTCAAATGCATATTTTGGCCTAACCTGGAAAGTTGTTCCCAAGGTTTTTTCTCTGTGTTTTCATCTTATATAGGTATTGTTCTCTATGAAACTGCATGATAGCATTCTCCCACTATTGAGCATTTTCATTAATATGAAAATTAGCGACCGCCATTACTGAAGGCAATAGTATGGCCTCAAGATTACAGTTATCTTCCCATTTGGTTGTCCAAAATCCGGAAATGTGACCGTGCAAGTAGTCCACTGTTTGACTTTGATTATTTCATGGCTGACAGCTATGAGGTGGCAACTTTTTGACTGAAGTGACTGGGGAGAGCATGTAGTTTGTAAACATGTGTAACTTGTTGACATTGAAGACTTGTTTGTGGTAATTCCGGCCATGCAAAAGTAGTGCTTTTTGTGTAAAATGGGTGTACTCCGGCCTGGTTTAGAGGGTGTGTCTGTTTAAACCAATTTTCTGGGAGAAAGAGCTGGACAACAGGGGTTGTCCTTTTCAGGGTATTTGTCCCCCAGGCAGGCAAAGGTACATACAAAAATCCACGGGCCTGTTGATATTAATAAAAAATGTTATAGCCACTAAGGCTATATAGAAACATATAGGGAAATTAATTGTGGTCTGAGGCCGTATTCTGTTTCAGAAGATTTTGTTTTAAATGCTTTTATCACTATATAATAAATATTGCACTAAACTACTATTAAACACATACCACAAGCTTTATTAAAGATTAATTTAACAACATCATAGGTTTTGGCTGAAACATTCAGCAGAATCAAAATGCCGATATGAATTAATTTTATTTCTGCTTTTACTCTGGCAAAATGCCAAATGCTGTAACCAACTACAAGAGCTGCTATTGGAAAACTGAAAATGGCAAATTTCACAAGCTATTGTATCTTCCTTGTCAACTGTTTCACAGATTACTGGAAGTCAAAACTTCATAATACATTGTATATAGAGATTATTTTATACGAGCTTGTGTGTTGTACTGATTTTACAAAACTAGTGTCAGGATTCTTGTACTGACCGAGCAACCAACATCCTTTGCCACCATGAGTATGGCTGCCATTTTAAAAACTGTTTATTTTTTTGTAAATTGTCCGACACCTTTTATTTTCACCTTCAACTTTGGATAAGCAATACAAAAAATTGTTTGGCCTCTAATTGATTCCAGAAATGGTTTTTCGACTAAAACAATTTCCAAATTCCGCCCACCTCAAACTTACTCTCCCCCTCCTGCCCTGGAATTGGACTCTGGCAAAATCAGATGCTAAGTCCAGGGTGGGCGTGCCTGAACCTTAAGTGGATATGGGCACATTAATAGAGTTCCAATTCCAATCCTATATCCAATTAGGTTCAAGCATGCTGTCCTGGGAACACACCTCAGTTATCTGTGTTGTCTGTCAAGAGTGGGTTAGTGGTTAGTTGTTAGTCATGACACCATCTAAGTTCTAAGTTCTAAGTTCTAAGTTTTTTACGTACACATTC
>JAECMU010200389.1:810-11736 GCA_016106625.1 Dracogyra subfuscus
CCCCCCCCCAGTTGATAGTGTAACGTCCCTAACAAATTTCGGAGAAGGTCATCTCGCCCCAAAACCCAAATTGCACTCTAAAAGCTCATCAGATGGTCAGCTCCCCACAACCCCAAACGTTTTAGTCAGCTCACACCCCAAATGTTACAAACTCTCCCCGAATCATGGTCACTTCATACCTTAGTCATTTCGTACTACTGTAAAAAGTCATTTCGTACCCTAATCATTTCGTACACGTGTATAGCAAGCAAATCGAGCATATCACAAAAGCAGTTGTACTGCATTTTTTGCCAAAATGTTGTTGGGGGTTTTAAATTTTATTTTTATAGTTGAAAATTAAGAACATGTATCATGGTATGGTGTCACATTTGTTAATTCACATTTGTTCATTCATACTTGATGCCAACGAGGACAATATTAGATTTGAAAGACAGATGGCATTTGTGTAGTGAGACCCTACATAAGTAGGCGGCGCATCAAAGTAAAATATTAGTTTGGGTTAACTTTTAAAATGGCGGCGGCAAAATATAAAAATTATAGTTTAGACAGTTTGAGACGGTTTGTTTGTAAATGAGAAATATTAACCGAGCAAACTATGGAAAATCAACCGGATCACTTCCAAGCTCTGTTTCTAATTGATACTTACTTAAATTGTAAAGGTCACTCCGATATTATTTCAAAATATAGCCGTGTTGTAAGTTTATCGGTATTTCGAGTTTTAAAAACATTACATTATTGTGGTGTTAACCAGTCGTCGTCATCGTCAGTGAGGCCCCTTTCCTGGTGTTACAAATTTTATAGCTCAAATTCAGATAAAGCACGCCTGCGTAAAGCATGCCTTACTGAGTTTAAAGTAAGATATTTCGAAGAATTCGAAAGACAATTACACGAAAAATTGGCAATAGGAAATCCTACCCTGTCGAATGAGTGTGATACCCCAATGATACCAACCAAAGTCAAAGTAAAAAGTCATGCTGAATATCTTAAAGATGCTTTCACTGAAGTTGTTACTGATATACTGTGGGAATCTGATCAGTGTTCACCAGTTAAGAAAAATCACAAACAAATACAGTTGAATAAACAGAGCAGGCACAAACCACGAACAAATTTAGTGTTTTTGTTTTCACAAATTCCATATAATCAGGCCAGTCTAAGGAAGTTTGCAGGAAAGCGAGTGATTGATTCAGAAGTTCTTGTGGATTCATTTATGCCGCCATCACTACACACCACATTTTCCGAACATGCTCGTTTGTCTTTGATTTGGGTGGATACTAGCTGCCTGGATGAAGGTCATCAGAGTGTAAGTGTTTTGGGTACGGTTATAGAATATGTCCGCCACCTAAGTATAACCATTTACTATACACTAAATAACGAATCTGTAATTTTCGATGATTTTAACTATTCTGACATATACAAAACTAAAGCCAATAACCTGTTCAGACATTTGTGCCTGTTCAGACATTTGTACATGTTTTTAACCACCATAATGTTTCCGAATCACCGGCCTCGGTGGTTAGCCATCGGTCTACAGACTGGTAGGTACTGGGTTCGGATCCCAGTCGAGGCATGGGATTTCCGCAAGGCTCAATGGGTAGGTGTAAACAGATTCTATAACAGCTCCCTGATATAAATGCAACATTACATTTGTGAGTAATTAAGTGTATTTAAAGCCTATCTTTATTTGCAGTGTACCCATGATCCTGAAAGTCTAAAGATTATAGAATCATCGGTTGCTGCACTTGATGGGGCTGTGCTTTCAGTGGATAGCATCGTTTCTGTGTCTGGACCGTGGCTTTGTGGAAGATTCAAGTCACCTTCTAACATCCAAGACAAAGACTGCACCAATGGAGATATCAGGACAATTTCTATGGCCTCCATGTTGTCTGCGACCAGCGTGTTTAAACATTGTTTTCAGTCAACGCCTAAAAAGCAATGTGAAAAAATACACGGCAGTCTTACTTTATGTAAGGATTTTATTTTGATTATTTTTTGCGTATATTGTATTGTTTATTATTAATTTTGTCTCACATACAGCACATATATATCAAGTTGCTAATCTGTAGAATTGTGTTTGGATTTCTAGTACTATTCTGACTCCCTAGCAGTGTCGGTCTACAGGCTGGTAGGTACTGGCTTCGGATCCCAGTCGGGGCATCAGATTTTTAATTCAGATACCGACTCCAAACCCTGAGTGAGTGCTTCGCAAGACTCAGTGGGTAGGTGTAAACCACTTGCACCGACCAGTGATCCATAACTGGTTCAACAAAGGCCATGGTTTGTGCTATCCTGCCTGTGGGAAGCGCAAATAAAAGATACCTTGCTGCTAATTGAAAAGAGTAGCCCATGAAGTGGCAACAGCAGCTTTCCTCTCAAAATCTGTGTCTGATGTCATATAACTGTAAATAAAATGTGTTGAGTGCATCATTAAATAAAGCATTTCTTTTTTTCTTTCCCTGGCAGTGTGTCATCAACATTTAGTTAAAGTTCTTATATATCTATATATATATATACACCTGGTTTTAGACTTCAAAGAATGGTGATTAATTTTGACTGATGTGCATATAGAAGTGCTAAGTAATGGGGCCCCATGAGTCACTGTTCTATCAAAGGCCATGGTGTGTGCTGTCCTATCTGTGTGAACTGCATATGTTTAAAATCCCATACTGCTAATAGAAAATTATAGCAGGATTCATGTGAAGACTTGTCAGAATTACAGGTAGCAAAAAGTAATATGTTGCAGAACAGATCTCTTTATTAATTGATCCATTTATTTTCTTCCTATTTTCAAGCTGAAGAAAGCAAGTCCACAGTACTGTTTTTAGAATTAGTTCCAGCAGCAGATGGGCCCTCATTACACAGGTAACTAGTGTAAACAGAAGAAAAATAAATTAGTCTGACTCTTCTAATTGTAAAAGAATCATTAATACCTGTATGTAGAGCAAGTTTGTATTGATACAAGTTGATGTTGATGAAATACTGTAAAACATGAAATAATGTGTGTGTAAAATAATGCAAGCACAAAACCTTTCTGAAAATGTATGTATTAATTAATGTGATGACTTTTACCCAGCACATCAGTTTTGGTTGGTGCAGTGCATACAGATACCATTATGATTGGGACAACACCTATATATGTAAATACTGGACATTATGAATATGTCATAATGTGGACCATATCTTGCATACAGATGCTTACAGGACCATCAAACTTCACATACATACATGTTTTTTTTATGAGTTGCCACCGGACAAGTGGTGACAGCACTTTCACTTGCCCGAACAGATTATAAGAGAACCCCCCCCAAAAAAAAACACAAAACAAACCATGTAGGTTGTTTCTTTGGCCATGTACTGTCCGCCTTGTCATGCCTGCTACGTACACAATGTATAAAGTAAGTTTGGATGAAAGCCGATCTATTGGAGAAACAAGAATTGGTCATGGTCATTGTTCACTAACTGACATTTTAGAGATGCTACATGATACAAATTCATTAACCATTCATATGTTTAATTTTAATTCTAGGTTATTTTTACAAATTCATGTTAATGCGTGGTGAAATTGATGCGCAGTCGGTCTGGGATCGATACCCATCAGTGGGCCCATTGAACTATTTCTCACTCTATCCAGTGCATCATGACTGGTACATCAAAGACCGTAATATGTACTATCATATCTATGGGATGGTACATGTAAAAGATCCCTTGCTGATAATCGAAAAGAGTAGCGCATGAAGTGGTGAAAGCGGGTTTCCTCCCTCCATATCTGTGTGGTCCTTAACCATACATGCATGGGTGAAAGTTTTCCGGCATATGCCAGATTTTCCGGTTTTTCTGGGTCTCTAAGGGTCATTTTTGCCCTGTAATCACAAGAAGCCCTAGCACCCATAATTGTTTTCAGTTTTTTCTAAATTTTCATCTTTCACCCATGTACATGTATGTCTGATGCCATATAACCATAAATAAAATGTGGTGAATGCATCATTAAATAAACCATTCTTCTTTCATTTTCACTTTTCAGATTAATAAGTAACTGTCATAAATTAAAACTTTGAAAAAACCCATGTCCTCTGCAATGTCATGTGAACTTGATTTACATTTAAAACAAATCAGCTGTTTCTGTCAATTGCTAATCACTTTGCTGTGTTCATGTGATTACAGGCATGAACAAACCGGCGACCCCTCGAATGATGTCTTTCCAACTACTTTGGCAACAGCTCCCTCCAACTGCCAGCTTCAAAATCCCAGGTTAGTATTCAGACAGGTGTTATGTATACTTTTAATACATATCTTACGGTTACTATCAGCTTTAAATATCCACAGTGAAATCATTCTTATGAACATACAGTTCAGTCGGTAACAATGAGAAGTGTAGTGACACAGGTGGGTTGCAATAATTAAATGTACTACCTTTAGTAATTAGGCATTGTAAAACCAAATCATTTTCAGGTATTACCACTGTTTTACTCTTAAATGTGTGTTCTTTAAATTATATAGTGGCATCATTTCATTACAACTCTTATAGTCAGCCCCAAGTGAACATTGGTTTTTTCATACTATGAAATTTACTACAAATTATTTATTTCTGAGCCGATTGGTTTGTAAGTATGTGTATATATATATACATTCCACTTTATTACATGCCGGTTTATAGCATAAATCAGTTATTTGCATATTATATGGCTGCACAGAACCGTTTAGCATTAAAACAGTACAAATAATATCGCTTAATTGAATGACCTTTTGAGTGTACATGTCGGTTATTTGCATGGAGAAACTGAAAAAAAGTTTTAATCTTAAGTCAAATATAAAAGGTGGTGGAGAAAAAAAGAAAAGAGGGAAAAATCACGACTTTTTTTTTTTTTTTTGCCGAAGTAAGCCGATCAAAATCATATTATCCAACATGTGAAACCGTCGATTGTGCTACGATAGGATTTAACACTTAACAAATATTTTGAGTTGTTTATTACTGTACACTGTTGATTGTCAGTCATTTAAGTTACTAGAATAACACCTGACACATTTGTTAATCTCTATCACCGACTCCGTCTAGCCAGAGTGTCGCAAGACAAAACATCAAAGCTCATTGTGTTCCCTGCACAGCCTTGTAGGGCTTGCTTGGTTAAGTACACAACAATCGACTGCTGTCCTTGGTCAAAGCCAGTGTTTTGTAAATTAATAAACATCATTTTACTGTATTACATCTGAGTTCCTTCATGAGATCTGTTGTGTTGTTTTAAAAAAGTAATCAAGTAAATTAATGCCTTCGAGTACCACTGTTATTTTTAGCTTGAGCACGTGCCGAGATGATGTTTGGCGTCACTGAGGCCCTACTTGGGAGAACAGTCAATAGATGTTTTGATAATCAAATGCTCGAATAAAATTGTATACAAACAAGCTTATAGTTACACATTAAGATACAAACAGATATAATATATTTCTTCACTTCTCAGCGCGTTAACCTGTAGACAACAAGACATTTCATGCTCTCGAATATGGCAAACAAACGCAAAAGAAACGATTTATCTCTTGCAAACAAATATGAAGTTGTAGAAATGTTAGATAAAAAAATATCGCAAACGGACATCGCGAAGAAACTTGGCTGTTCCCAGTCACAAATTTCTCGAATATCGACAAAAAAAGAGGAAATTCGTAACCAGTATCACAATAATGCTAATCCAGATAGAAAACGGCAGAGAACAGGAAAAGTTGCGAATGTTGAGGGGGCCCTTTCTGAGTGGTTTGTGAATGCCCGCCTGAAAGATATACCGGTATCTGGGCCAATTTTAACTGAAAAGGCTAAAGAACTTGCGAAAATATTGAAAGTAGATGACTTCAACCCAACGAGTGGATGGCTGTCACGATGGAAAGAGAGAAACGGAATTGTTTATAAAAAATTTCACGGAGAGAAAAAATACGCCGATTTCGTTGGAGCTGACAACTGGTCAAAAACGGTACTTCCAGAAATTTTGATAAAATACAATGCAGAGGACATCTATAATGCAGATGAAACAGGCTTGTATTACAGAGCACTACCAGATGGCACCCTAACACGGAAAACTGATGAAGTGAGCGGCAGCAAAAAAGCCATGGATCGAGTGACTGTGTTAGTGGCATGCAATATGGCTGGGACCGACAAAAGAAAGCTGCAGTAAAACATACGAAGTTGCTGCGCATGTCCGTGTGTCACCAGGCATGTGTAGTTTTCATCACATTAAAAAACTGACTGGATTCTTTAGTTTGTGTTATTTGTTGTGCTGTGTTTTAAAACATAAATATAAAATTCTTAACTGAAAACTTGTTACTTATTTTGTCTTATTTATTTATAAAATAAAAAAATGTACATCTTTAAATATTTATGCACGTTTTGTTTTATGCGCGTGTGGTAAAAACTGCACTTTAATCACTAATTTGACCAAAGATAGTCTAGTACTGGGTCAGCTTCATAAATAGGTCAAATTTGCAGTGAAACAAACAAGGTTGCTATGCGTGTACGAAACTTTGTAGCCCCAAAATAACAACAACACTCAGGTATATAACATTTATTTCATTAATTCACATAAAAATTAACTATGAGTAATCATATTATAATAGCATATACTAATATTGTTTTCTCATTGGGAATTCAAGATGATTACGTTTCCTCTGTTATAGACTGGTGATAGGCTTTTATATAGTTCCAGCCGACTATTATGAACTTTACATCGGGCCAAATGGTTTATTGCATACGCCGTTTAATGGCATATTTTTTTCATGCACCGGGCCTATGCAAATAAGCGGAATCCACTGTATATATATATATATATACACAGTGAAACCCCTCAAAACCGGACTGCCATGGGACCAAGAAAAAAGTCCGGTTTTAAGGGGTATCCGGTTTACAGAGGTTTCAGTATTGTGGTAAACCGTCCTTTGTTTTAATTGGAGTGTAATGCCTTGATAGCTTTTCTCACCAAAATTGGTGTTATCGTTAACAACTGTTCAATCTCGTGACCGACTCCACGGATTTGAACGAATGTCTAGCCTGGTGCAGTGGTGCATGCAAGTGACCATTTGTTTTATTAAATTTGGGACCGGTTCAAGTCTTGAGAATCAAAATCCGCAAACAAATAAAAACGTGCAGATGCACCGCCAAAAACACATCCCCCCACCCACAATACTAAAAACGGATGCATGCTTTTGGGGCGGAAAACATTCGTTTTAAAATAAATAATATCGGTCTCGGAGATCGAGAATCGAGCATGTGCACATGTAATAAGCTCTGCGTACGCAATCACGTCCTCGGCTGAGTGGGTTATCTGAGGTAAAATTAGCACTAAAAGAACACAATGGGACCGGATAATTTCGTCCGGTGCGGTTTAGAGGGGTTTCCGGTTTAGAGGGGTAAATTTTAGTGTTAAAAGATACGCAAATCACGGGACCGTGTAAAATGTCCGGTTTTGAGGGAATTCCGGTTTACCGAGGGTCCGGTATTGAGGGGTTTCACTGTGTATATATATATATATATATATATATATATATATATATATAATGTCCTACAATCGCTGTATTCATTGTCAATATATGATGACTAGATAAATTTCTATATTTTTGGTCAGTGACCAAAAATATAGGTCACGTGACATAAGCTCGACTCGACTCGAGTATTTCAGACTTGACTTTCAATAAACATACTCTTTAAATCATTTGTTTTAGTACAGCAAATGGAAATACATTTTAGTTTTGCGACAGCAATATAAAACTTGATTATTTGTTTATGAAATGGAGTTTAAAAGCAATCTTTTAATATGACAGAATGTAGCTAGCATCTTACAAAGAATGACGTCATGTATCTTGTATAACGTCATACTGCAAAAAGGCTTGCTAGGTTGACGATACTCGATTCGTGTACACAAACATGGAATAAATAATAGCTGTAGGATTGCAGGATAAAAGAAATAACTGGTTACTGTCTTAAGATATCGGCAGGTTCTCCCTGCATTCGCTATTCTAACCTTTGCAGGATAAAGCCGATATCTTAAGACAGTAACCAGTTATTCCTTATATATAAACCATTGCTGCTGCTACTGGATCAAGAAAAAGGGCATGTGCTGTGCCCCTCCTCCCCCATGTCCTAGGCTATTGTTTAAGTTTATCTTAATCATCATAACTTAATGAACATGACAACAGGTGCAAGGTTCTTATACTTCAAATCATTGTGTTCAGTATCGCATCGCGATTCACTATGCAAGTTTCATGGATCGCTATCTAATTTTAAAACGTAAAACAGCAGTTGCTAATAAATTTCAGTTATCTTGAAATATCGCTAATCAAGATTTTGCAAACAAAATGTTTCCTGTGTCACAACCAGTATATGTCAATAGGACATCAAAGGCTGTGGTATGTACTGTCTGGAAATCTGCTGCCACGACATTGGCTATTCCCACATGTATCTATGAAAAAAAACTACACTGCAGGGCACAATATTTCACGCGAACCGCCGTTCTGTTCGCGTGTCGGATACGCAAAATTAAAGTTACGCGAACCGCAAATCAGTTACGTCGTGACCTGTAGATGTTCAGAAATTAAAACTCGCAAACTTAACAATTACCTGAAGGTTATTAATGCAGGCATACTTAGATACTACTAGTATACCTACAAATGCTTTGGGCTGATTTTTAGTACTTGATTCGCGGCAAACAAATCTGCTGTATTTACATATTATCAGTGACAAATGGTAGCCTGTATTTGTTATTTGTATAATAAAAAATATTAGTCTAATCATGCACCAGTGTGTGACATAGTGTTTTGCATTATACTTTAGAGGAACCAGGCAATGGACATTTTTCCTTCAATTTTATCATAAAATAATAATAATAATAGCAATAATAATAATAAATTTACAATGCTACGATCGTACGAAAACAAACGAAACATCTACAAGTCATTTCTTTCAATTTGCAAGCATTAAAGAAACTTTTATAGAACATTTTCTTTTGTATTTTGTTTTAACTTTATGTTTGAGCTAAAAATTATGTTTCTAAAATATAATTTCAACGTAACTTTGAGGTAACCATTAAGGTAATCCACAGGTTACGCAAATACAATTCACGTTTAACCAAACAATTGGTTAGGTAAAAACCACGTGAACCGACTTCCGGTTACCTCAAATTTCGAAATATTGTCCCCTACACTGCAGTGCTCAAAATACACACATAGGAAGTAAAATATGGCCTGCTGTTATTTTCTTATGAATAGCAGGCCAACAGAAATAACCTCTAGCAAGGAAAGAAAGAAAGAAATGTTTTATTTAACGACGCACTCAACACATTTAATTACGGTTATATGGCGTCAGACATATGGTTAAGGACCACACAGATATTCAGAGCGGAAACCCGCTGTCTAATCTCTAGCCTGCTATAGTACGAAGTGAAAGGATGGATTGGGACACTGTCACAGTGTGTTACAAATTACGACCTCTGAGATGCATTTTAGAGCATATTATGGAATTTTCTTTGTAGGAGATCAACGTTGTGTATCAGAATCTTATACCACATATGTTGGAGATCATTTATGAGAGGTCATGACCCAGTTTAGTTATTTTAAGGAGATGTAAAGTGATGTCATTCAAATTCAAAATGCTCGCTTTTTATCAATTTCATTTTCCGAGTGGTTGGCAAATGTTTTATAGTGCTCTAGTTTTAAATGAAAACGGATCTGTTAGTATAGTAGTGATTTGGTTATGACGTGGTATGTATGCTTAAAGACAAGTATCCATGACCCAAGGCTTGTAGATTATGGTAGCCCCACTCCCATGGCTAGTGATATTATGTGTTGGGCTAGTAAATAATTACTATAACTAGCCCAGCGGCTAGTGGGACAAAACCTCTTGTTAAATGCATCATCCTGCTCCCACTTTCCACCCCTATCTAAGGATATTTAAGCTCAATCTCCCTCTTTAGGTGACATATATGATTATTACTATTAGTAAAATAATATTGTATTTAAAGTAGGGCTAGTAAATTTTCTAAATCACTGATCCCTAGTGGATTTTATAAAATTGTCCTGCATGACCCATTTAAGCTACGTTTTGTAACAAAATAATTTAGTTCATTATATTGTTTGCATTTTCATTGTTTCAAGGTATGTAAGAAATAGAATACTACATGCATGTTGTTTGATACTATCAGGGTGCGCACTTAACGGTCGCCCGATCGCCCCTGGCGACTGAAAATGACGACGGGCGACTGAAAACCCACAGTAAGGTTGCCCGCCTGGCGACCGATTTTTTTATATATTTTTTTAATTAATATAAATAAAAGTACAGCTATGTAGCCTACTTTGCACCATGAAAACGTGTAGGTCTGCTTTTACATATCAATATATGCCCAATATAAGAATAGGCGTAAGGTATTTGACCGGAAATAAGCCCAGGGGGCCAAGACAACTCATTGTGAGCTTAGCATGGGGTGGGCTTATTCCCAGACAAGAGGCCAGTTTTGTTGAAAAAAATTAAATAATGTTAATTAAATTAAATAATAATAATTAAATTAACTAATAATAATAAAATTGAGTAGGAAGAAAACAAAGAACATTCAGTAGCACATCTATTAATTAGTCTTCCATTTGACATTTGTTATTAATAAATAATAATTGTTTATTAATTAAATTGTTTTTGTTTTTACTAGTATCTAATTATCAGAAACACACCTTCTATGTTAAAATTACTTACCAGTTCTGTTTATTTACATCCAAAATTTAATGCTGAGAAGACTTAAAACAACAGCAATTAACAACAAACTCAATAGCGTATACAGTAACACTAAAATGAATTGTCAATCTAGGTCATCGTTCTTAGCCAATCAGAATAAGGTTTTTGCCTAATTTGCATTAACTGCGAATCCAGTGTGGTGGTAAAAATAGACATTGGTTTTAGTTCAGACTTGGGCT
>JAECMU010200464.1:0-20336 GCA_016106625.1 Dracogyra subfuscus
TGTAGAGGCCTTTTCTTTTAATCTCTAGACTATGTTTTGCATGACAGATATCCAATATAACCAGGGAGTTGGGCAGTCACTAATATTGGCATGAATATAAATTTAATTTTCTACCTTTCCCTACAATTGCATATAATATTTACTATTCGGGAATCAGCAGTAAGAATTGCTGGATAGGATGATGGGTGGTAAATCCAACAACTTTACCCTAGAACATGAAAGCCTTTATTGTTTATTAGTTTGTTTGTTTATCGACGCACTCCAACACATTATATTTACGGTTATATCAGCGTCAGACATATGCTTATGTCAAGAAAAACCCCAGTGGTTAGCTGATGGGGATCGATCCTAGACCGACCGCGCATCAGGCGGGCACTGTACCACTGGGCTATGCTGCCCGCTTTATTGTTTATTATGTCGATGTAGTCAACAAAATTAAGTGATTGAATTTTGGTTTCCTTCTGCAGGGAAACCCTCAAATTTACAAAATGATTGTACTTATTAACAGCAACATTATAATGTCATACATATAACTGTCAAACTTATCTAAATAAACTTTGTTTCAAGAGAATGCTTTATGGAATATTTTTTTTGTCTGAAGTTAAAATTCTCTTTAAAAGTTATTAAGTTATTGTTAGTTACTATGAAGCTGGATTAAACAAAAGAGCTGAAAAAGAACCTTGAAAGATAAGTTATTGTTAACTGCAAAGGAAATGAACTACATTTTGAAATAAACTTGCCTGAAATAAAAAGAAGTGAGTCTTTAAAAAACACAGATCTACCAAAATTCTAACACTATTTTTGTTTCAAATGTTTTACCTTCAGTGTAACTCTTGCGCCAACGAACTGCAAAAACAGTGTTAAACTATGACACAAAACTGTGTACTTTAGGTACATGGATGGCAAGGATGTTGGTTTAATGGCACCTCGGCACATTTTACACCACGACTATTCTGTGTACTTAACTTATGGTTAATGTTTGCACTGTAATGGAGGCAGGGTACAGTGTTTAGATAAGAGTGGTACAGTGTTTAGACAGCAGTGGTACAGTGTTTAGATAACAGTGGTACAGTGTTTAGACAGCAGCGGTACAGTGTTTAGATAACAGTGGTACAGTGTTTAGATAACAGTGGTACAGTGTTTAAACAGCAGTGGTATGGTGTTTAGATAACAGTGGTACAGTGTTTAGATAACAGTGGTACAGTGTTTAGATAACAGTGGTACAGTGTTTAGATAACAGTGGTACAGTGTTTAGACAGCAGTGGTACAGTGTTTAGACAGCAAACCAAAAAAGATCCAACCCAAAACTTTGCTTTAAATAGACTCCTGCTTTACATAAAACCCTGTTTCTGTTTTCAAGCTTTGTTACATTAATGAGTGCATTATACTCATCACTTTTAGTGCACGACGTCAATATATTATAATCTCTAAATAAAAGGATGTCCAATAGATTTATTTTGATATTCTTTAAAAACTAATACAGGTATGTTTCAAAAATTTTGTGGGAAAAAACCAAGAAGCCTGGCATGAATAGAAGCCAGGTTTCAGAGCATCGCACACAAAAAAACAGAAAAATAAATAAATTTAATGTTCTATTCCAAGGAATTATTGTATCCTAATTTTTAAGTTATCTTCGACTCCAGTTAGGTAACCTCGAAACAAGAATATTTAATACATGAGACCTGGCACGAAAGCTTGAGGTCAATTCTCTTTAGTTAATTACATATCAGACAGATGGTACAGACCTTCAGAGGAAGACTTGTGTTTGAACTGAAACTTAAGATGCAGCCCTCGAAAGTCTTCTTCTGTTGAAATAGCAACCTACAATAATAAACATTCACAATCCTATTGTTAAATTTGTGTAAGCCTCCCACACACCATCACACCACCAGTCCTAAGTGTCACTTTACAAAACAAAACAAAACAAAATCTCAGACAAAAAAAAAAAAAACCCAAAAAACCCACTCTCTGTTAGTAAGTTAATTAACACATTGAAAACTAATTTTCTTTACAGTAATTATGCCCTATCATTTGCAGTTTTGTAAAGAGATGCTTTAAGTTGTGTGAAAGTATATGAATTGGGAGTAATTTCAAATTGTTTGTATTTCACGTCTGTATTTAATGTATGAGAGTAGTGTGTGGATTCGTGAAAAATAATCTACACTTCTGACAATATTTGCTTTTATCTAAATATTAATATCTCTAGTAATAAGGCTTAAATTACATATGTATTCCTTGATGCAGACGTTTATTTATGTAATTAATGTATATGTTATTGTTACTGCAGATAAATGTATATAATATTGTTATTTTTGCTCTGCCCATATTTGGGTGTTATGCAAATATATCATTCTTATTCTTATGCACTCAATGCCATCCCTCCTCCATACAAACCCTGAAAATATTTTTGAATATGCTCATAATTTAGGGTTTTTTTAAATCTGTATAAGGTAGTACAACTGTATTATGAAAAACCAAAACATTACTGAACAGGGTTCATATTTTGAAAGCCTAAGTAGGCAATCATGAAGATGCCATAAAAAATATTGAAATATATAAGAACAAAAAAATTAGTTACTATTTCTTTTACATGTCTCTAATATTCAATAAAAAGAGTATCAAACAATTCCTGGTTTAGAACTTTGAACAGTATTATGAAATACCTAAACATGCAGCGCAAGATCCATACAAAAGGTTTTTGAACTCCACAGAAATAACACATACTGAATAAAATATTGAAAATCACATTAAATATATTTACACATGATAGCTTAAAGGGCTAAGAATTTAACAAGACAAGCGTTGACTGTTCACCTTCACTATCTCATACCACTTGGGTTTGTCTTCGTGGTAGTAAATCATGGACTTGTATTCAGACATCATCGACTGACCACAGCCGTGACTGATCACATTCTGTAAATGATGAAAAACTAAATATTGCAAAAACCCCAAAACAAATCCAGTGATGTAGACATTGTCATGCACACTAATATTACTGGTCTACTGTCCATTTAAATGACAGTAAAATTAATAAAATAACATATATGCTGACAGTACAGCTAAAGCAAAACATGCCCCATAGTGGGCACAACAAATTTGTTATCTCCTAAGTTCAAAGGTCACAACTGTCAAAAATGGGTAAATTGCCACGAAAGTCAAACTTGGTCTGTAACAGTACATGATAAAGCCATACATAAAATGTCAGCTCAATACCTCCAGGCACTGCAAAATAAAAGTCTGGAAAAGAACTTTGCTTATCTCTTAAATTCAAAGGTCATAGTTCTGTCAAAAAATGGGTAAATTGCCTTGACTGTCAAACTTGGTCTATAACAGTATGTGATAAAGATATACACAAAATTTCTATATCTCATGGCATTGCAAAAACAAGCTCGGAAAACTATATGTGAGACAGACAGATGGACAGAAGGATGGATATGAAACCTGTAGTCTCCTCGTTGGACCCATAGGGGACTAATGAAACTGTTGGCAATGACAGAGTAAAACTGACCTGAAGAATATCTCCTTGGCTGTTGCAAACAACCATGGACACCTCAACATTTTTGTCTGTTGTCTTGGTGGGACCTTTTGTGAATTCTCCGTACATCAGTGTCACATATATATCATTTCTCACATCACCTGGAGTAAACAGGAATTTTCTGTTTAACATCCTGAAAATAACTGGCTGTGATATCTAGATACATCATGCAAAATGATGAAAGTCAGATGACCAGATGATATACAATTCATTTATACAACAATATTACGTTCTATTCAATATTGCTACACTGTTAGTATTATATTTTGTTTTGTTATTAATAATGAATTTTAGATGGCTCCGTTTCATTATTCAAAGGAAAATAGTACTCCTTAAGTGGCACAACTACAAGAAAGATAATATTATATTAGTTGTAGAGAACATTTTGTTCAATATTGTGTCGCAATTCGCTATGCATGCTTCAGAGTTCGCTACATAATTTAAAAAACATTTAAACAGTAGCTGCCTAGAAATATCACAAATCAAGATTTTAAAAACAAAATGTTCCCTGATTTAACAATTATATCCTAAATGAAAAGGAATATTAAGTGTAGTCGAGTTATAGAAATGCAAACTTGACAAGTAAATAAATTAAAAACATTCTATATGGGTTAAATATTACCGTAAATTGTGGTAAATTATTAGAACAAAAAACTTTTTATTTTTATATTTCATTCCATAAAGGTTAAACCTTAACAGAGGTAAATAATGTAGAACAAAAAACATTTGATTCTGGTATACTGAACCATTAACATATCATTAACATATATATGTAATATAAAACCACACTAAAAATACAGAAGATGTACATGTTATTTTATTATAAAGCACATATTCATTTATATGCTTCTTTTAAAAATATGTATTTAGTTTAACAATTTTGCTCACATGTATTAAAAGAAGGAAGGAAATGTTTTATTTAACGACGCACTCAACACAACTTATTTACGGTTATATGGCATCAGACATATGGTTAAGGACCACACAGATATTGAGAGAGGAAACCTGCAGTCACCACTTCATGGGCTACTTTTTTAAATTGGCAGCAAGGAATCTTTTATATGCACCATCCCACAGACAGGACAGTTCATACCACGGCCTTAGTTACACCAGTTGTGGAGCACTGGCTGGAACAAGCAATAGCCCAAAGGATTCACCGACAGGGATCGATCCTAGACCGACCATGCATTAAGCGAATGTATCAAAAGATGTCTTAATAAATATATATAAATTCTGAAAATAAGGAAATATAAAATAACTATAATATACCAAGGGTTCCCATGAAACATGTATTGTTGTGCTAGGAAATAACCTTAGTCACTGAATAATGTTCTATTTTCATTTGAATATATCATTTAAACAAAATATGATTAAAATAAAGAACTTTCACAACAAACTGTTGATGAAATGCACTAAATACATTATGAGACCTAAAAAGCATCAACAAAAAAGCAAGATACAAAATTTCGCAGAGGGATGAAAATGCATGCACACAAATGAGTTAAAACTAAAATGTGTGAAATGAAATTGTCACGTAACAAAAATAAAATAATAATTTTAAACTAATACTTGGTCAAAGAGTTGAACATCATTAGTGTACAATACAAACACTTTGAACAATTATTATCTTACCATTCACTACAAGGATTGTCAAACAAAAATCAAAGTTATTCATTCATACATTGAATTCACTTTTGTTTTAAACAAAAGACACTTTAAAAAGACACATTCATAAACCCTAATCTAAGACCTGATCAACATATCAAAGCCCATTGTTTGTCATACATGCATGAAACTAACTGTGGAATAAAAACATGGTTTGCCATCAAATTATTCAACCAATTTTAAGTAGATGAACTTGATAAAGCTTCTTACTGTATTCCTCATGCATTTTTAAGATTCAGTTTCAGTTATTAGTATTTATGTTAACATATATACTATTCTCATCTAGCTAATATTCAAATCAATACATGTGACTAAAAGATGTTTTATCTTATCATTACTAGGATGTGCCCATAAAATATATGATTATTTATAACTCTTAACTATGACATAATAAATACATGCAAAACCATGTTTCAAATCAACTTTAGTATTAGTATGTTATCAGTGGCATATTACATGGCAGATAATATGGGAAGAAAACAAGTCATTTTAAGTATAAAAAATGTTCTGCTCATCAGCATATTAGGCCTAAAGGGGGACACAACTCTGGAGTTATAATTTGACATTCTCAAATCAGCTTTATCTGTTATTTTCATCAGCACCCACTTTCACATAAGTTATCGACTGTCCAACAAATTTGTTGCATTGCAGACAGACAAACGTGCAGAAAGGAGATGAACATTGTCTGCTTGCACCAACTGCTTTCAAAACAATCAAACTGGTGGACAATGGACAATGTGTCTGGATATGGGTGTGGATGCAAAAAAGTTGATAAATCTGATCTCTGCCTTACACACAGGAATTGCCAATGCATGTTATCTTACCTGGCAGGATGACTTCAGGGAATCCCATTTTCCTAGCAACCGGTGTCCCAGTGACAACCAGATGAGGGTAATCTTCATGTACCTGAAAACAAAACCCACAAGATAAGAAGTCTTCAAAGTGACAATTAGGTGTCAATTAAACCATGAGATGCAACAACTGTTTTGAAGAAAATTGGTCAGTTATGTCAGCTGTAGATTATGTCCACATTTTATAATCCCTCTCCCCCACCATTGAAAAGAAGTGTATGCAAAATATTTATTTTTAATTTTCAAACTCAATCTGTAAGTTGAGATATAAAAGATGCAAACACAACACTTGAATAAAATACTTTAATTTGATATAGAATTCACAAAGTCACTATAAATAAACAGATGATTTATAGTCTTAAAAGAATAAGAAATATCAAGACACTAGATCACCAAACAAATTAAGGTCATATACACACACATGCACTCACAAACACCCAGGTTATGAAATATACTCAATGGTGGAAGGGCAGATAACAGTAGAGAAAAGGGTAATGAAAAACCAAGGACATCGGCATTCTTATTTAGCTTCAGGTTTCAGTCATGCTAACAATCTCATCATATCAGTATCATATAATACTCGACTAAAAATATTTTGCAGAGAGGTAAAACAAAACACTTGAAATAAATATGAGTGTGACTCATTATATATTAAAGTAAAAACCAAAATAAATATACTGTGAAATCTTTAAAGAGTTCTCTCCAAACCAAATGTTTGTTTTTTTTGCTATCCAATATAATATACTCGGTCAAAAAAGAAACGCATAGGTGATAGGCAAAAAAGAAAAGTGTTTGATATTACAAAATATCAGGGTTTTTTTTTTTTAATGTTGCTGAATGACCATGTTTTTGGGGGTTTTTTTTATTAATTGTATAACTGTTTTTATTCAGCACATTTAAGACAATGAAAAGGAAAAAATAGCAGGGCCTTTCTGATGACTACGAGTCAGAACTAACAAATGCTCGACATCCAACAGCCAATGATTAACCAATCAATGTGCTCCAGTGGTGTTGTTAAACAAAATAAACTTTTAGATGAAAACAAATTATGTCAAATTCAGAAGGCAAACTACTGGACTGCATTGCTTCTTAATAAGATAATAAACATACTTATTTGTTTTGTTTAATGACACAACTAGAGCACATTGATCCACCAATAATCGGCTACTAGATGTCAAACATTCTATAATTCTGACATATAGTTTTTAAAGGGACATGTTTGTTAATGTTCCTGGAATGGGACAGCATGCCCAAATGTACCCTATAACCCTATTTAATTCTCACTGTGCGACAATTGCAGGAAATCAGATTTTGGCGAATGCATCTGAAACTTGGAAGAAAAGATTGGAGTAGTGATTGGGTATTTAAAGCTGCAATGGTCACAATGATCAAATCATTGCAATAGACTGCCTCCAGCTGTCACATGCCACATGAACGTCCATCAGAGCACCATTTCACCATGTCTCTAGGAAAGGTACCAGCAGTTTCAATCAGCTGAAGACCGGTCCAGAAGTGGAAGACCTTGCATAACAATTGTAAGACAACATCGTTACATCTAGGTTCTACACTTGTGTCACCAAACTGTCACAGCAACGAACACAAACCACTTGGAACAGACTTTGAAAAGCTCGTTTACGAGCTAGGAGACCATATATTGGCCCTGTCCTGCGATGTCACCATCGATATTTATGTGTTCTTTGGTGCACGAATGTACCGGGGTGGAACTTGGGAAACTGGCGGCGAGTATGATTCAGCGACAAGTCACATTTCTACAGCAACGTGATGGACAACAACGTGTTTACAGACACCACAATGAACATTTTGCCAACAACAGATTCAGTGGAGGGAGTGTCATGATGTGGGGAGCCATGTTATACACCGGCAGAAGGGAACTTGTGTTCATACAAGGCAACCCAACAGCTGTACACACCGGGATGAAATTCTTCCCCATCACAGCAGGACAATGCCAGGCCGCATATCGCACAAGTAACAATGGATTTCCTACAGAATGAGAAGATGAATGTGCTGCCATGGCCATCAAGATTGCCAGATCTCAATCTCAATGAACGTCTACTGGACTAACTTGGACAGATTTGTACGCCAGCGTGACCCGGAGCCTGAGACGCTTCTGCAACTGTCACATGCACTGCTGGAAGAATGAGTTAGGATTCCACGTGCCAAGATTCAGAGACTCATTCGGTCTATGCCAAGGAAGGAGATGTCGCGCAGTGATTGCTGCTGCAGGTGGCCACACAAGATACTGATTTCAGCACCCTCATGTGATGTTGTTTGGCGATAAAAACTGACTGTGATACGATCAAAAATAACAAAATTATGCCACTTTGTATTAAAGAGATAATTCCATGAATATTTCGCCTATGCATTTCTTTTTTGACAGAGTATATATTACATCTCAGTGTCTATTTCACTGTCATTAATAATTATGTACTATTTCTTCATCAGAATATTTATTGTGCTATTTTTAAGTTCTATAAAAACTGTTTAGGTTAGGATATTTATTAAATTAAAGTTGTATGTTTATTTAAACATTTTAGCAATTTCAAAAGTAAACAAAAAACATATTACACCAGATGATTTCAAACAAGGGAACCTCAGTAAGCCAAACATTTCTTCAAACTAAAATCTTTTTTTTTTTGGGGGGGGGAGGGGGTAGTGTTAAAAAGGTGTTTATAGGAATTTAAAAAAACATAAATTAGAAGGAAAAAAAAAATGTTTTTAAAATCACAAGACAAATAAAATTCAACACATGTAATTATCATGCAATACCTCAACCCAACTTATTTCATGTCAATATAAACTTTAAAAAAATGAAAATAACATCTGCTATGCACATTTAATTCCACACTCAAATAAGCAAATTGAAATAACAAAGGTGTATTGTGATAATGGAAAGAAATATTTGTTTAACAACACTCCAGTGAACATTTTACTTATTGATGTCTCTGTTCATTTCCCTCGTTTGAAATGTTTAATTGAATCCCAATTCCTTTCATCCTCGTAGCTATCTTTCAAATCTTTTGCTGTCAACCTCCACATTCTAATCCTCGTCCTAAACCACAACAGGTGATTATCTACTGCAGCCACACTTGTCATTTTTCATCAGCTTTTGCTGTGGGCTTGATCTGATAGTATCCAGTAGCCACTTCAGGCAATGCCAAGAGGCATCTGTAACCTGCAAACCTCGAATTTGGCAAGTTATAGGGCAAGGCTATTAAGACTTAAAATAATTAAGGTTTTTTTAGGGAGTTGAGACCAAAAGAGGCAATAAGGCAAATTTCAACAAGTGCATTAATATAACAGCACCCATTGAAAATAAATAAATGTGAACAGTTTTCTGTTTTACTAAGAAAACAACTTTCAGGAGTCGCATTTGTTTTTTATGACCAATTACAAACATACAAAATATGGCTCGGGCCAGTTTGGCTGTAAGATTCTATTTCTTTTTCAGGGCAATGGAGCATATGACTAGGGCACTGTAGCATCGAGGTTAGGCTATCGGTCTACAGGCTGGTAGGTACTGGGTTCAGATCCCAGTCGAGGCTTGGGATTTTTAATCCAGATACCACCAGACTCCAAACCCTGAGTGAGTGCTCCGCAAGGCTCAATGGGTAGGTTTCAACCACTTGCACCCTCCAGTGATCCAAAACTGGTTCAACAAAGGCAATGGTTTGTGCTATCCTGCCTGTGGGAAGTGTAAATAAAATATCCCTTGCTGTTAATCGGAATGAGTAGCCCATGAAATGGTGACAGCAGGTTTCCTCTCAAAATCTGTGTGGACCTTACCATATGTCTGATGCCATATACATGTAACTGTAAATAAAATGTGTTAAGTATGTCGTTAAATAAAGCATTTCTTTCTTTCAATTTCTTTCATGAGTCTTGAGTCAGAACAGCTTCATTACTCTTGACAAGATTTGATCCATGGTCTTCAGTTGGACAACCCAGTGGCTTAACTATGACACCATACAGCTAATTCCACAACTAACCTTATGAAATATTACATGTATAGGAAAAAAATACACTCCTTTCAATCATACCTTGATGGGATTAATTGCTTCCAAAAACTATATTATGAGGAGCATACTGATACCATATAAATTCAAATGCTAACAGGAGCTAAATATATTACTCTCACTGAACTAGTGAGACTGAACTAGTCTCGGGAGTGTGATGGGGAAAGAGAGGAATAGCTCCCCTTTAACAAATGTGATATTAAATATGCAGAGCAGATTCAAAAGTAGAAGTCTGTGCATACCGACATGTGATAAGTCTAACTAGTAACAGTCACTCAACCAAACCAAATTATCAAAGTGAAATTATGAAAGACCATAAAATACCGGCAAAATGTTTGCTCTTCTGTACTCATACACCTGCTGTGAAATAACTTACAATTAACTTTGTGACACAAATAATAACCACTAGCAGCCAATGTCCAATAAACAAAGGGATAATTACAACAGAAAATGTTAAAACATGCAGATTTTTTATATTTTTTATTTGCTTTCTATTATTAAATTGCAGTTTAAAGATTGTACTTTTGTTGTTAATTTGTTTTACATTTATTCGTCACAGAAATGTGTATGTATGCATTTTACAGTTTACTATAATTCTAGTTAAGTCTAATGTATACTTCAAACAGAAGGTTTTTTTAATAGAGACTATTTTTTTACCAATCCTATTCCAAACACAAGAAATACTGAATGCAATTTAGACAGAAGTATGTTACAATATATCTCACACAAGAATGTTAAAGGATCATCACTTCAAATAGTTTACAAAATACATCTTAAACACCATGTGAAGTGAAATGCAGCTTTTAGCAAAGGCACAAAAATAAACCATCAGTTATTGTAGTTAATAAAGGTTACACAAAAGGTGACACCACATAAAACAAGTGCCTTGTAAGAGAGTAGCTGATGACATAGCAACTGACAAAATTGTAATCTTGTGTTGTCACAATTGGCTAATCTTGTTGCTATTCTTATACAAGGCATTGTGTATTGTGTGGCATCAGTTTAACACTCAAACAGCTAGTTGCATGTGAAAGCACCTGTAAGACGAGTTAAAAATCATCTTAATGCAAAAACAAATACAAATACAGAATCATTAAATTGAGGTCATTGTAGTGAAACTGACAAATAAGTGAAACCGACAAAACAGCAACATTTACAAAACAGATAAATACAAATATTTTCTCATTGTCAATAAAAATAAAATCCAGTGAACTCTGGAAAAAAAAATGTATGGGATATATATTCTGAAAATAAATCATCTAAAGTACCTGTTTCATGTCACCTGGCAGAATGATCATGGAAACCCAGAGACCTTGACCTTTGTGGTTGATCTCCTTGGCAACAATGACTTTTTTTATCACATTTTCCATGAACTCTTTCTCTCCACATCTAAACACAAAAGATGCATTATGTTATTATGAATTAAAACAATTATATAACAGGTAGGTGGTAAAAAATCAAATATTAATTGCTTCATCAGGATAAAATTGTTTACTTCAGACTAAATCTGTAATTACAAGTAAATATTACTTCACTCTCTTCTTGTGAGACTGCAAAATAAATCAACTGCTTCTGTCTTAAGATATCAGCTCGACTTTGTTCAGGGCAAATTGGCAATGCTGCTAAACAAAGATGTTTGCCATGTCTGTATAAAATACATACAGTGTAATGTGAGACAGAATGTCAGTATTGTGAATGAGGGTTTGGTTGCAGTCAAAATTTCCTGTTACTATTTAATTAGTTTCTAACCTTAACATTACCATATGACTTTCTGGGGCAATAATGATTTCATTTTTTAATTAAAAAAAAATATATATAATGATAATTAATTGTCCCGTCATTTTATTTTCATCAGTATATTAATCCACTCAGGTCAAATAAGTGATTTCAACAGTCACAAGATATGCAGACATCTTAAGGAACCAATCAGTTTTTCTTTGTTTATTTACTGAATTAACATTACATCACTATGAAACTTTAAACAATATCCGAGGTCAATATTATCAAGAGTAATGAAATACTGACTGCTGAAATGGGATGAAAAATTGCTGGTCTTCATGGCATGTTATTCTCCCTTGAATGATATCTGATATTTCCATTGCTGAAATAAAATAATAACAGAAAACCAAACTCAACATACTCTTTGTATTATTGGCTAAAGAATATAATTTGAGTATTGTGTGTACAGCACTGACATAGCCAGCTTAGTTATGGCCCACTTACCACCCCTATTATGTCATGTCATAGGGCTTTACGTGCACATTCAGAGCAAGCTGTTGTAGCACACACCTGTCTTGGGCACAAGAGCTGGTCGTGGCCGTCTCCTATGTCCAGGACAAAAAAAAAAACCCTCCCTATTCCCCCCCCCAACAACATTATATACTTCTGTGTCACTTCATAACACACACCCATTATAAAATCCTGGCTATGCCAATTGTGAATAAAATGGTTTTGTGAAACGCACTTCAAAATGTAAAACTTACATCAATAAAAGAGCTTTGTCAAACCACTTATGAATAAGAAGATATCCCCATATTAAACATAAAATAAAATTTTATAATTATTTCACTTTGACATAAAAAAGCATGACTAATTTTATACCTGCAACACCAAAAGGCCGTCTTATGCCCTGAGTTTGTTTTTTATTGTCGGCATCTTTCGGATCCATAACACCTGAAATTTGAAGATTTATCACCATTATTCCAAAGGAAACAGCACATCAGCTTAATGGGGTTTAGAGACAAAAGCAATGTTTGTTTAATGGGGTTTAGAGACGAAAGCAATGTTTGTTTAATGGGGTTTAGAGACAAAAGCAATGTTTGTTTAATGGCACGGAAGTACAATGTTCAAACTAAAACAGACAGCTGTAATGTTAATAATCTTACCTATTCTAACTATTTGAAACACAAGAAACACCTTTTCTCTGAGTCTGTCTTTTGTGCCCAGATCCTGCAAATAGATCGTACAGGAAAGTGACTGATGCTGTATTGAACACATTAATGACTACAGAAAATCAAGTCATCATGATATATTATACTAAAAGCACTAGAATGTAAGGTGTGAAAATAATATAATTAAAGAAAATGAATCAGAAAGAGTTTCAGGAATAATTGTGGTAACAGAAAACAGTATCTGTAAAAACTAGAATAATGGAAAGGAATAATGGCTAGAATGAAGCAGTACAGCAAATATATTGTGAAACAATTTAACACATATTTTCATTCACATTTTAAAAACATTAATTTATGCATTTCATGAAAATCATTGTTAACACATCAACATGTTCCATGTCTATACATACATTCTTATTATGTTAAACTCAGAAATACCATTAACAAAGCAAACTTACCGTAAAAACAACCCTGAAATTGTTGAGCATTTCTATATCTTTTGGCACACCTTCCTTACTCCATTTCACCAAGAAATTTTCACTAAAAAGAAATCAAAGAAATTTAATCAAGTATTATCAAATCTATATAATTGTATAAAGTTACTGAATGACCATTTCAAATTAATTTTCAGGATACCACAGGTGAATTTCTTATCATTCATCGTTTTTCAACTACATTCACATTATGTCTTATTGTATGTAGAATTAGAGACCAACATTTCTTGTTAAAACATTTTTAGCAGGTTTAAAATACCATCACCAGCACAAGCGAGGGTAACTCAACAAAGGAAAGGAATATTTGTTGAACAACACCTAACATTTTGCTTTGAATTGCAGTTAATTGTTTTTTACCATATTGTTACAAAGTTCATACACAATTTGAACGACAAAATTCAACACTTGTAAAGCATTTATGACTGTAAAATTATATTATCACAGTATAATTACAGTTTACAAGTGCTTTAGCATTCATCATATGTCATATCATGTCATAGGGTTTAACATGCACATTCAGAGCAAGCTGTTGTAACGTACGCCTGTCATGGGTGCAAGAGTTTGCGGAGCAAGCTCTTTCGTCCAAGACAGAAAGTTGCATTCATCGTATTCATACTGATAACTTTTATATTTTCTTAAGTATTTGTAACAGCTCATTATGCGACAATTTTTTATATTTGTGATCAAAAGACACCAAATAGTAAAAATTATCAATAATAATACTAGCTGACAAATTTTGGAATTAAGAGAAAATAAACTTGAGGATAGTAAATTTGAATATTTTTTAGAGGAAAAAGAACCCCAGGTAAATGCTCTAATACTGAACTACTTTCCTCACCATATTAATAATGAATTATCTTTGGGACCATTAATTAAAAAATAATCATGTTTGAAGCATGCAATATTTACTGATACCTTATAAACTTTTGTTCCTTCGCATCAAAGAGATTCATCAAAATGTCAGCATCTTCACCAATTTTACACACAAAGTTGCGTAGCATGACAAAAAGATTGAATGTGTGTGGAAAGGATGAAGCCCGACATTCATTCTCAGGTTTTACAGATGTTTGCTGAAAAAAACACACAAAAAACGTGCACATATTTTTAGGTGGGGGAAACAGTTTAAAAACATAAATATGTTAATTCTAATCTGGCAGTTAGTAAAAGGTTCCTGTTTCTAATGGTCTTTACAGTGCAATGGATTACTTTAATTTTTTGGTAAACAACTGCATACAATAAAATTTGGCCTAATAATGACAGGAAACATGCCTTTCTTAACCTTCTGACTACCATAGGTGAGACATCTTGCCAGATGTTACGAAGTCGACACACTGTACATTGTACACAGCGCATTCTACCATTCATATTTCCTACCATTTTGACACTGGGTTTTTTAAAGAGGAAACCTGCATTTGCCATGTAGGTTACTCTTTTATGATAGGCAGCAAGGTATCGTTTATTTGCATTTCCCACAGGCAGGATAGCACAAACCATGGCCTTTGTTGAACCAGTTATGGATCACTGGTCGATGCAAGTGGTTTACACCTACCCACTGAGCCTTGCGGAGCACTCACTCAAGGTTTGGAGTTGGTATCTGGATTAAAAATCCTAAGTCTTGAGTGGGATCAGAACCCAGTACCTACCAACCTGTAGTCCGATGGCTTAACCACTGCATCACCGAGGCCAGTCAGAAAATACATAAACTGACAAGTATGTTTCAGGAATCAATAGCTGATTGTGACAGATAATTTAATCATAAATTTGACCATTTTACCAACATCAAAAGTCACAAAATATTGGGATATGAATTGTAGTTTGTTTCCAAAAAATAATTCTGGTTAGAAAAACAGTTATTGGAAATTATGGACAAAAATAATGGATATCTGGCCACAAATTCCCATAAGTAAATGCAATTTTCTCTCTCTTTTTTGCCTAATTTTAATCAACAATAACTGATCTAAAATATCACATAAATGAAAAACAAAGAAACAAAAATAATACTTACCAATTCAAATATAAACTTTATTTTATGTACATGTATTTATAAAATATTTAAGTGAAAATATGTGAAAAAATCTGTACACCCTCAATGTGGTTTTGTAAAAAATTTAATCCATAAGTCAGGTTTAGTAATTAAACGAATGAACATTTAATAAAGGTAAAGTATAATACAATTTTGGATAAAATATTTCTCTTTATTTAATTGATTGTTGATTTTGGAAATAACATATACAAATATAAGAGTAGCATTTTCAAGCACATAAGATTAATTAACCACACTTAAGTTTCAATAGTAAATTACATATCAGCTGTCAATGAACCAGAGACTGAACAATACATTACTCACCGTTTCTTTTCTTATTCTCTCTGCTGCTAAGCAATGCTGAAAGATTGAGAGTGTCAGATCACAAAAACAGTTAATGATACATAAAATATATAATTATAAACTAAACTTCATTATTACCAAATTTTGGCAACAAAACATGTCCTGAATCATCAAATACAACTTAGTTATCCTCTAAATAAGACAAATGTACAGACAATGTTGGTAATGAAATGAACTAATGTAGATAAACTGCTGTCAGTAAAAGGCAGGTTAGATATATTACACATTCTTCAACAAAACAATTCTATAAGTAGTATATCTGTTTTAAATGCTCATTATCATGACTACAAGATAACTCTGTGATGGACAAAATGTTCCACAAAGCAACCTTAAAACTTAAAAGATCCAAGGCAATACCAAGGTTAAACAAACAGCCATTAAGAAGCAGTTTGATTATTTTCTAATGGCAGCTATGGAGCAATGTATGTGAAAAGTTCTTTAATAATAATATTGTACAAGCTGTCATAATAATAATTAACAAACCACTGAATTTGTAATTCTCACCAAATATTTTTTTAATTCAAGCAAATTTTATATTAAAATTATTGGAGTCTGATTTACCCTTCTGTGAACTTCAATTACACTCGTGGCCTCCGGATTCAGCACATTTCCAAACTCATCTCGAACAACAAGGTCCAAATTTAGAAGACTGCAAATAAAAATTTTAATATTAACAATAAGGTCATGCAATTTAAAAATGTTTTAAAACTGAAGAAAACCTAAAGAAAAACAAAATTCAACACATGATTTATAACGGTTCCCATTTACTACAGAGAAACTACAACAATAAAAACAGTTTTCAAAAATGTTTTGTTTTTGACAAAATTTCTAAAATTTATTGTGGTCTACTTTTAAGTAGGTATCTCATTGGTGTAGTTTAAAACAAAGGAAGGTTACTAATACTTTCAATATAAAAATAACATGTTATGCTTATAGTGAGCATCTGTTGGTTTAAAAAGAGAAAGGAATACATACGCATTTCCATAGTCTATTCTTGCTGTGATATCTTGCTGCAAAGCTTTCAGTTCATCCTTAAACAGAAAGAGAGCAAGAACTTTTAAAAACCCATAATTAACAAGCATAAATATTTCTATTACATATTAATGAAAATCAGGAAATGTTAGCTAATTTAGCGAGGCTACATGTATACAAAAAGCTAGTTTTTATTATGCTAAATTTATGGTCCTGTCATTACAGGGCCATCAAATAAAATAACATTACTTATTTGGTACTAAAACAAAATTCAGCAGGTATAGAGAAATACTTCTTATAGAAACAGTTAAATATATGAAGAGCGTAATTCTAAAATTCGAACAAGAAATTAATTTTGCAGTAAAATCAGACTATTTAGCTTCGTATCAGGGTACAATCTACAATACATTTTGGGGACGATCACCGTCCCCCATTCCCAATCCAATGCCAAACACTTTCCCAATTACAACCCAACAGTTTCCCATTTAAGATTCCCATAGTTGTTCTAATGTGGTCACTTGGTACTCATACCCCTTCTCCCTCCATATCAAACCCTGCCAGCAGTTCTTTTGTCTTTTAATTTGGTGTTGATTTCACAATGCCCAGCACAAGTTTGATGGCGCTAAACCATTATTGTTTATGCATGACTGGGTAAGGTGTATTGATGTGTGCTGTCAGCAGAATATAGTAATCACTTGAAGTACTGCTTGGGAGAAAGGTACTCTAAATGTTTTGTTGACAAAATTAGTTAATTACAAGTGTATTAAAATAAAACCTGACATTTTTTTGGTTCATGGTTTCGGACCGATTGAGAATCATGAGACAAATAAGTCTGACCTGTATATGCAAATTAGGTGTATCCTGTTTCAATACAGTTTGCTGTATCATTGTTTTTAGTTAAAAGGCCAATATTGTTCAACATAATAAAAAATTTGGTAGAAGAATACAACCTTTAGTTTCAATTCATCCATGAGTTAACATATTATTTGTTATCTACCGCAACGTCCCATCCACTATTTATTATGCTATTTTAACCAGGCATCGTATTTTGTAAAAGGTGTGTACTTATGTTTCGTACTTTTTCTTTTCTTTTTAAAATATTTTTTAATTATTGATATTTTTTACTTTATAAAATTGTTGTTAGAATGGTCTGTCTAATTAAAACATTTACTACAGTAGTTGTAAATTATGTAAAGAAACTGACATTTAAATGTGCAATTTACTCCCTTTTAAATAAGTAGCTGTACCCATTGTCACGTCATGTGGACAAACAGCACATGCACATTTGTACATGGATTATAGTTCTGTTCAGAAATTCAAGAGTTACACAACATACTTTTAATTCATACAAAATTAACTGATATTTTTACTAGACACCAAAGTTAAATATAAAAAAATAATCCCATTTTGTTGACATCATGGACACAGCGGTGGGGGAGTGTTGACAACCGTTACGCATCGTCTGTGAAACTGTTTATTATGGTTGTGTCATTTGTGCGTAACAGTACATACATTTTAAGATTTCTGATATCACTGACTTTTTAATGGGGAAAGTAAAGAAACATTTGTCACTTTCACAGAAATGTTTGTAAAAATAATGTTAAAACGAGAGCCAGGATTTTTTTTTTACTGTATTAAATTTTATAACCTCATAGTGAGAGTTCTCCCCAATAATGGGTTGCCCTCTCCCCCTCCCCAAAAATATATAAAATCTTGGCTATTGTGTATATAAAATTTGACCAATGTATTGATAATGGTTATATTCTTGAGAATCCCTTTTTTTCCCCTATGAATTTTTTCCCCCCAAAATTCATCAAAAAGGAATCCTTAAAGAATTGTCTAGATTACACCCTGCATATATAGTAAATTGACATACATTGGTCAATTTATGCGATAAGATCTTCCGCCTCCAATCAACCAGCTCATTTATCATTTCACTGATCTTGTCCAAATCTTCTCCCTGTGTCTAAGAAAGAAACAAATAAAACAATTTGTAACTGTACTCTTTATGCATTATAAAATCAAAATGAGAATTATAAGGGTACGTAACTGATCAGTTAAGTAATGCAGAACATGTTGATTTTTTTTTTTTAATGGCACATCTTCAGATTGCTTAATGAGTGGATTATTTATTTATTCCCAGTTGGCTTAGTCTTAATGTCTTAATGACTCATCTTTTCATGGTTTAAAACTGGCAGCAGTTAGGTGTTAAACCTGTAACTATTGTCACACACACCGATACATTATTTCAAAAATGCTTTCACTTCATGTAAAACAATTTGTTAAACTACATGGCCTAGTGAAATATGAAAAATTAAAATTGGCTAAATGTTCAATTCCAGTGATAGAATGTGACATAATTAAAACCAGCAGTGAGACATATATTGTTTGTATTTTGTTGGGACCAAAATATTTTGATTAATACTTAATTATTTTCCATCAACTGGTACATACGGTACATGTATTTAGATTAAAAATTAAAACATTGATAATAATGATATAAATAGAATTTGGAAATACTTCATAAAACATAATACACAGTCAGTATTTAATTATTCTATATTACCACATAAATCTGTTTCCATATACTGTGCCATTCCTTCAACACCAAAGTCATTTCTGTGACAATTGGAAGTTCTTTGACCGATATTGTCTCCCTTGATCTGAAATGTCAACACAAACTTGGTTTAATGAAGGAAGAAATTGTCTCCTTAACGGCATTGTTCCATCAGCCACTAAATGATGTAAAAGTAATAGGTGTCTATGCTAACTGGGTCTCTTAACTAAATGGTGTCTATGCTTATTGGGTCTCTTAACTAAATGGTGTCTATGCTTATTGGGTCTCTTAACTAAATGGGGTCTATGCTTATTGGGTCTCTTAACTAAATGGGGTCTATGCTAAGTGTGTCTTATCTAAATGGTGTCTATGCTAATTGGGTCTCTAACTGAATGGAGTCTATGCTAATTGGGTCTCTAACTAAATGGTGTCTATGCTAATTGGGTCTCTAACTAAATGGTGTCTATGCTAATTGGGTCTTTAACTGAATGGTGTCTATGCTAATTGGGTCTCTAACTAAATGGTGTCTAGGCTAATTGGGTCTCTAACTAAATGATGTCTATGCTAATTGGGTCTCTAACTAAATGATGTCTATGCTAATTGGGTCTCTATCTGAATGGTGTCTATGCTAATTGGGTCTCTAACTAAATGGTGTCTATGCTAATTGGGTCACTAACTGAATGGAGTCTATGCTAATTGGGTCTCTAACTAAATGATGTCTACGCTAACTGGGTCACTAACTGAATGGTGTCTATGCTAATTGGGTCTCCAACTAAATGGAGTCTATGCTAATTGGGTCTCTTAACTAAATGGTGTCTATGCTAATAGGGTCTTTAACTAAATGGTGTCTATGCTAATTGGGTCTCTAACTAAATGGAGTCTATGCTAATTGGGTCTTTAACTAAATGGTGTCTATGCTAATTGGGTCTTTAACTAAATGGTGTCCATGCT
>JAECMU010200464.1:20360-40837 GCA_016106625.1 Dracogyra subfuscus
TCTATGCTAATTGGGTCTCTAACTAAATGGTGTCTATGCTAATTGGGTCTTTAACTAAATTGTGTCTATGCTAATTGGGTCTTTAACTAAATGGTGTCCATGCTAATTGGGTCTCTTAACTAAATGGTGTCTATGCTAATTGGGTCTCTTAACTAAATGGTGTCTATGCTAATTGGGTCTTTAACTAAATGGTGTCTATGCTAATTGGGTCTTTAACTACATGGTGTCTATGCTAATTGGGTCTCTTAACTAAATGGTGTCTATGCTAATTGGGTCTCTTAACTAAATGGTGTCTATGCTAATTGGGTCTCTAACTCAATGGTATCTATGCTATCTGGGTCTCCAACTAAATGGTGTCTATGCTAATTGGGTCTCCAACTAAATGGTGTCTATGCTAACTGGGTCTCCAACTAAATGGTGTCTATGCTAATTGGGTCTCCAACTAAATGGTGTCTATGCTAACTGGGTCTCCAACTAAATGGTGTCTATGCTAAGTGGGTCTTAACTACATGGTGTCTATGCTAATTGGGTCTTTTAACTAAATGGTGTCTATGCTAATTGGGTCTCCACCTAAATGGTGTCTATGCTAATTGGGTATTTAACTAAATGGTGTCTATGCTAACTGGGTCTCCAACTAAATGGTGTCTATGTTAATTGTGACACTTTGTCTAGAGAATTAGAGAAGGAACTTGTCGCTGGAACATGGGACATTCTATTATCAATATGTAGCAAGAGCTCTTAGTGACCAGGGCCCAAATTCATAAAAGCTTGCTAAGCCTAGTTACTTGCTAAACAGGTTTATAACTCCAGTTTGTTGCTAAATATTATTCATAAAACCATTCAAGCTTCTAAGTTGCTTGCTAAGTCGAGAGTCGATCGGGAGTACCTCTAACTCATTAGCAACTCATGCAGTCACGATGGCACGTAGAATGTTGCAATTGGAAGAGTTACAACGAGCAATGCGACAGGAACATATTTTGAGAGATCGTAAGAACCATTTGGATGTGTTTTCCGACACAGAACTTATAAAACACTATCGATTTTCGCACATGAGATTAATGAGTATTACGGATATAGTTGCTGTGGACATTCATCACAAAACAAGACGAAACTGTGCCCTTCTGCCCTATCAACAAGTCCTCATAGCTTTGCAATATTATGTGTCTGGGAGATTTCATAGCATTGTTGGTGATTAACTACAGATATCACAATCTACGGCTTGCAGATCAATCGAACGTGTATCCACTTCCCTAGCACACATGACATTTCCAAATAATGCCGAGGCTCAAAATATTAAGGACGAAATTTTTTTTCTAACAGGACAGTTCCCTCATGTTATTAGGTGTGTAGATGGCGCACTTCTTTCTGGTGTGCATTGGGTGAATCTTTAAATTCTTCAAACTTTTGCGCCAAAAATAATTTTTCATTTTAAGAATAATTAGACTTTCTGCTTTTTGTTTTGCTACATTTAACTCAAAACCAATATTGAATGTACAATAAAGATGCAACTATTATCCTATCACAAAATTACCAACATTACATTTGAAATAGACATGTGTGAAAAGAAATTGACATGGTGCTGTCAAGGATTGGAGGTGTGCCAATATGCTTATCTGGCAACTATGGAGCAGCATGTTTAACATGCTTTTATGAATTACATTTTAACTACCAGCTCTGTAGCAATGAACTAGGCATTTAGAAGCTTGCTAACATCCAGCAAACAACTAAGTTAGACGTCTTTTATGAATATGGAATCCAGTAATCTATGACTGATGTGAAAGCAGATACATGCTGCTGCAAAGTCACATGATTTTGTGATATAGCTTAATGCGAAATTTAAGTAATGCCAAAACATTGCTTGACTGGTAAACCAATGTTCTGTATCAGCACTTTTAACACACAGCTATACCAGTTGTGAAGATTTTGTGGAATGGCCCTGTGTGCGACATTGAGGTCATGTCATAACACTGATTGACTGAGAAACCAATGTTCTATGTCAGCACTTTCCACACAGAATAGTATAGAGCATACTATCTGCCTTTGTTATACCAGCTGCAGAGCACTTTTTGCCATGGTCAGTATTTAGTAGTTAAACAATATTTTATAAAGATCTTTTTAAATAATCTGTAAAGTCCTGTTAAGATCACTGATTTATTAATCATAGGCTATTGGATGTCAAACATATGGTAATTTTGACACAGTCATAGAGAGGAAATCAGCTACATTTTTTTCAATTAGTAGAAAGGAATCTTTTATATGCACCATTCCACAGACAGGATAACACATATCACGGTCGTTGATATACCAGTCGTGGTGCAATGGCGGTAACGAGAAATAGCCCAATGGGCCCAATGACAGAGATCAATCCCAGACCAACTCAGCATCAGGGCCCGTGCTTATAAAACCTTTAGAGTCCAGACTCAATCTCTAATGACGTCACACACATACAATTTGTATGGAGTTTCCGTGACGTTATCATCTCAGACTACTCTACTAGAGTCTCGAGTCCAGACCAGGTGTGTGCTTTACCACTGGGCTACTTCCCGCCCTTCAAAACAATCAGAGATACAGATAATAATACAAGCTATCACCACAACTAAGTAGCAACTACACACCCATTGATCTCCACAGTTGTCTCTTTAGTATGGATGTATGACTTTGGAAATATTCCACTCTTCGTCTTGTCGTTGGCGACATATCCACGGTACCACTCTATATAAAAAAAAAAAATTTAAAAAAAAAAGAAGAAGAAGACTTCAAAATCAAATATATAACAAGCTAACACAAGTAGCTTTACAGCCATATGCTTTAAGCCATTATAATTTAAGTACAAATTCCATGATGCAGTTGTTAATGTACTAATTAATATTCTATGTGAACTGGTATACATAATGTATGTATTCTGTTTAAAGGTTGGTAATGATAAATTTACCACATAATAACACTTTTTTGTTTTAGAGACATATATCTATAAAAGGAAATTAAATACCATTAAAAATAAATAAATTTTTAAAAATACACAATTTTATATATTATTAATAATTATTAATTACTCTTTTGACTTATACGTACTTAGAGAAAGAAAAAAACACTACTCCTAGAAATTTTTTAAATTATTAACGACCTTGAAATCATCCTAAACTTGAATGTCTTCATAACATTAACATGCATATATATATATTGTTAAAAAGTGTGTTTATCTCTACATGTACATGACAGGCTTGTTTATATATACATGTATATATATATATATATATATATAACTTCAATTATAAGTACTGCAAACTACATTTATATAATACACAAAAGTGAGTACTGCAAACTACATTTACATAATACACAAAAGTGACAAACTAAAACAGACCGTCAGTTTCTTCGAGAATGATGACAGTGTCACCAATGTCGAGACTGAGACGATGGGGTCCATTTTCTCTGTAGTTGTATACAGCTGGAATTTAAAAATCAATGTAATTAAAATTTATAAATATAAATACTTGTCAAAACACAGATGTGTGTACATTATAACCATTAAATTTTAGATAAATTTCATGTGTTTTGATTGATTAATAGCTAATGCATACCACAAGCACATTACGTCATTATCTGGAAAATACAGGATTTGCAAAAAATACAGATTTTTCCGGGATGTACAAAATGTCATGTGATTTGCTTCACTGGATGTACCCAAATACAAACTGCGGATGCGTCCAACCAAATTTTCTCCAACATGTCTCACAGTTTAAATTTGTTGTCTTTGTTGTGTTTTACAAGTTGGTAAAACACAACAAACATTTTTGTTTTCCCCGACACAATTACCACATAATCACAGATGTTTTAAACACACAAAATAATAAGGTGCTAACAGTTGTCATCATTTGCGAAACGCAGGGTTCGAAATGATTTCAGGGTGAAACCACTTGGAATTCTTGTTGACACTCTTAATACCCAAACAGATAACAAAAAGCTGTAAATACCTTGCATTATTATTTCTTAAAGGTCCATGACACATTATTAATACACAGTATATATAAAAATACATAAAGATTACATTTATTAAAAATAAAAAACAAAAATACCACCCCAGTTATTAATAAAGTGACTTTATGTAAAACTTTTGGGGAAAGAACACTGATCCAGTCAATTTGTATCACACCAGACATGTGACATAGCGTACAGCAGATTCCACTCATGATGTCAGTAGGTCAACATGGCAACTTCAGATAATGATTTTTAAAAAATACAGCTGATTCTTAACAGACACTAGTTTGAACAGTTTAGTGATACCACATTTGTCAATCTAATCTAATAGCACCTCAACTGAAAAGTAGAAGAAAGAAATACTTTATTTAATGATGCACTCAACACATTTTATTTATGGTTATATGACGTCAGACATATGGTTAAGGACCACACATATTTTGAGAAGAAACCCACTGTCGCCACTTCATGGGTTACTCTTTTCGATTAGCAGCAAAGGCTCTTTTATTTGCACTTCCCACAGGCAGGATAGCACAAACCATGGCCTTTGTTGAACCAGTTATGGATCACTGGTTGGTGCAAGTGGTTTACACCTACCCACTGAGCCTTGCGGAACACTCGCTCAGGGTTTGGAGTCAGTATTTGGATTAAAAATCCCATGTCTTGACTGGGATACAAACCCAGTACCTACCAGCCTGTAGGCACCTCAACTGGTAACAAAGGATAAAATTAGTTAGGGATACTTCCCTATCAATTTGAACGGAAATACAACAATGATGATCCAACAAGCCAAACAACTACAGTGCTGTCCAGTGTATCGACACACCGAAGCATTCAAAGACCATTTTCTATGTGAACACTATGACATACTTAATAAAATGTGTCTCTCACCAATGATGCAGTGCATAATCTACAGATTGTCTGTAGTAAATAAAATTTTAAAATTGTGCATAAATGCAGGCAGCACCTTGTATCTAAAATGATTTGCATGTCTGATGTTTTGGCACAGTAGATGTGGATCAGTCACACAACTATTTATAGACCACCCACGACCTCACTTTGTATTGTTTCAATTTAGAACGACAATCAAAATTGCACCAAAATTCCTTCATCAAAATTGCGCACCCAATTCTCTTTTGACCCCACCCATTAGGGTATCAAAATTCCATAGCACCAACAATCCCCCCACCTGCCTCCAAGTTGATTGGGCTACTGGTTCTCCCTTGAACCCGATAGCGCAGGCTTACCCTCCCTCACACCTTTCCTGTCACAGACGGAGAGATCCGGCTAAGGCCGGTCCCTGTGCCTGTCACATATGACACATCGCATGATCAGTTTACAAATTGTTTTCTTGAGTGGCAGAGTTTGTCATTACTGCAGATGCATACACGTTCATTGTCATGCATAGCTAAGATGCATACATCGATTTTTTTTCTCGGGTAGATTGTGCACATGGATCTTATTTTGCTTTTATTTTTTGTAATAATGTAACAATTGTGAACTGGACTGAATGTCAAGTAAGGTGTTAAAATGTCTTTTGGCAAGCGATGGGGAAAATGTTACTTTTTTTTGCAAATATATTAAAAACGGGTAAATGTTTTGGAATTTGTTTTATTGATAGTACATTTATAAGATATATATGTAGATCTATCATCTATACCAAACATGTTTTTGATAAGCCTGGACCTTTAACCAAAACAAAACCCAATAAATTTTGAGGAATATGATGACATGCTGTACTATGTTATTAAACTCCAATTAACAATATGTGTCAAATTTATTTAAAAGTTTGACTGTTAATGTAATTATTTTTTAAATCATAAAACAAAGATCTAATTAGGTATTAAAAAATTTATATGTTTTTTTTGACAGGGCATACAGGATTGTATGCCCCTCCAAAATCTGTATTTCTTTCACCTGTACCTCAGGAAACAAAAAATTTGAAGTATGCCCATGGCAATCAGCAATGCTGAGGAGATTGACGTGAAGGTTTTAATTATTTACAACACTTTTTTGCAGTGGGCTATATTCAATTTTTTCTTCCACAGCATATTTTGTTTTTGCAGACATGTTGTTAATTTATAGGGGTTGCTCTATACATTTTTATACATGTCAAGCCTGGGATGGGCTGTATTTTTTATCAGCCAATCCTATAGCCCAAGTATTCTGCCACTTGAGCGGTAAACAGACATTTGGACAGCAATAATGCTCTCGTGTCAGAGATAACTATAATGAAAACACATAATTTTTGCCTACAGTGGTAAACAGATTTTTTTTAATATTCATTATATTTATAGAAAAAGAAGGTTTGGAGTTGGTATCTGGATTAAAAATCCCATTCCTCGACTGGGATCTGAACCCAGTATCTACCAGCCTGTAGACCAATGGCCTAACCACGATTCTGAGGCTGGCTATATATTTATCTCTGAATGAGAGACAGTGATTATAATTATACAAATGTCCACCTATAGTCTGTCCCATCCTCCTACAAAAAACCTTTTTGTACATAATTTCAGTTTGATATAAAGTAAGAAGAAAAGTAAAAGTGTTTTACTACTTTTAGAAATAACTAAAAACACTGTTTGTGTGCAATTTATAAATCAGTCGGCTCACAAATCAATAACGTATAGTAAATTCCATAGTATGGAAAAAGGCGTTCCCACTGGGAAGCACTATTTTTTTATCAGCAGTTACACTGGGGCGGGGGGTTCCACTGAGGATGCCATTGACATCATTGTACCAATCATATTCTGATTTATCTATATTTGGCTCCTCAGGGTCAACAATTCCAAAATATATTGGCTACATTAATACTACTGATAGTGCGCTATTAGTTTAATTGTTTGTAAATCAGTGTTGCTGTAGTTTGGCAGTGTTACAAGTTGTCAATGAGTAATGATGGATGAGCAATCTTCCACTTCCGGGTACTGCCTTGTCAAGTTCAGCAGCCCTGACCAGTCCATTGCATCCGATTTAGAATTAATAAAAATACTTTCACTCACCAACACCGACTTTGTTCCGGTTGCCGCTTTTGCGCCAAATGGTCATATCTAAAGAATTTTAAAATGCATTTACAACTCAGTTTGATTTACATTAAAATCACTAATCACTTTGAACAACCTACTTCTCACTTGTAAACGCCAAAGTCACGTGATCATTTCCTGCTTTGGGTTTGGTTCCTGTTCCGTTGTGTGCGCACGCATGCTATTACTATGGTAATATAAACAACATGGCAGCAAACTGTTGAAAAACACATGATTGCAGAATGAAATTCGAATAATATCATCTTAGTAATAATTTGTCCTAAAGTAAGTAAAGAGCTTAACATTTATTGTATGTTATGTCAGTATTCTGACATCATAACCGCTTAAATATTGCGTAAAAAATCAGGTGAACCATATTTTGAGCTTGAAGTTAAAGCACAGACTGAGACTTGTAAGTTGTAATAAGTTGTATTGCTACTGACGCTAGTTATCAAAAACCGCCCTATGTGTGTGTGCCCAGGATAGGCGTGCGCTATAACAGCTTGTTCTGAATGTGCACGTAAAGACCTACATACAATACAATATATATATATATTGTCAGCATCCCTAACTGCGTTATGCTTCAAATTCTGTTCACTATGTTTTCATGTATGGTTCGCGCAATCAACATCCGATTTGTTGTCATCAGCATGTCGTTTATTTATTAGGTTTTTCTTCACAGTTCAGGAATATTTTTATAAACAATAAAGTTGAGAAAAGTAAGTATCTAAATACACAACTTTACAAACCCCTAAAATCATTAATTTTACTAAGTCGTTTTTGTTTATTCCTTACAATTGCTGATATCGGGTCCACATGACTCGTAGGAATTGACTTATAATGGAGAAAGATGAATTAACATTAAGTGCGTGTGACATGACCTCACACTTACCAGATCAACAAGGCCAAAGAATTAAATTTTAAAGATTTTTAAGACCCCTGTTAGAATTTGTTTTCAATTATTATATTCGATCTGCAAAAGGTGTGCTACATTTTGTCAATCTGATTAAAATTAGCTCTACTGGGTCTAGCCAGTAGATCTAACAGCATTGCATGTCCTGCCATGTCCAGGTGACATTTCATCTATAAATAACAATTTAAATATTGACCAATTACACTTCGCCTTTTATAGCGTTATTCGGGAGCATACAAATTCTAAAAATACCGGGCGAGACTATTTATGCAATAGGCGAACTTGTTGTTCTATTTCAACATTGAAAAAACAGAGGGAAAGTGCAGTGATAAACTTTGGATTGTATACTAGTATAAACAGATTGTATAGCTATACCATAATTTTAATTTAAAAAAAATAATTTGTGTGTCTTGAAACTAAGTTTATATAAAATTTCATATTGAAATTATTTTCCGGCATACTTCGTAATTCTCCCGAATCATTTCGTATACCCTCGGCATAATTCCAAATGTTTTCAAATTCACTGGCAGGATTTTGCGAGTAAAGTTTTGATTGGTCGAATGAAAGGTCAACTGGACATGAGCTCCAACAGGCTGCTGTTAGATCCACATGTAATAGTGGAGCTAATTTTAATTAGATTGACATTTTGTGTGCCTCTATTGAAGTGAATAGTATTCATAATCCATTCATAACAGTTGTAAATAATTTTGAGTACCGTATAACCGGAAATTTTCGTGGTCTTAATTTTTCGTGGTTTGGTGTATAAAAACATTTCAAGGTTTCTTATTTTCGTCGTTTGCCACATCTAAATTGAAATGGATTTTATTTTCGAGTTTTAACAAGTCTAGTTGCGAGAATACTTGTTATTATTGATTAAAGATTCACTTCGGCTGCCAGTTGTTCGATACCACCAACAGGTAAAGTTAAACAATAGAGCACTCGTCTGCAGCCTAATTGGCCACTGTGATACCAGGTATTCTATTCACTAGACAACTGATCACTGTCTTTGCTGTTGATTAAAGCCAATTACGATTTGTGTGAGATGTTTTGTTAGACAGTCTGTGTAGTGTGTCATTCACTCTCTTCGGTGCGTGCAGTCCGCAGTGATAATTGTTTTGTGTATCCAGTATTGATGAATGTCCGAGCAGTACATGGTTATCTGTAATGTTTATTTAGTATTGTGTGTGTACTTGTGCGGTTTTGTGATTAACAAGCAAGGACAGATATAATTATTGACAAAAACAATATATGAAATTTAAAAATATTTCATTATATTTTACAAACAGTGAGATTCACACAATAACTTTAAAAAAAGTAGAACTTGTTGTCTTCATTATACTACTCTCTTGTCGTATCCGGTGAACTGCGCATGACAGGAAATAAAATGTTCCGGTAAATTGTCAGTGCGTTATCGCTTTCACAATAAATATTTTAGATAGAATTTGTTGATGTTTTCAAATATTTTCAAGGATTTATATTTTCGGTGTTGATTACTTACCCTCGAAACCCACGAAAATAAAAATCCTCGAAAATTTCCAGTTATACGGTATATAAATTGTGTTAATTTAGAATTAATTCATTTAAAAAAAAGTATATTTTACAAGCTATTCACAGGTATGAACGTAATGCCTATCAGTATTGACAACAAGTGTGAGCAATGTGTGTTGATAAAACGTGGACCAGACCGGATTGCTTGACGAATTGAATTTTTCCTTTAATTTGTTTTAATTAATTAAGTGTTCGGCAACTGTGCATAATTAAGAAACATATTTTTTCATGTAGTTGTATTAAAAATGAAAAATGACGAACCGCAAATGCGCAGTACAATACTTTTTGCAAACACATGCACCTGAATGCAGTTAGAAACGTTGCACCCTTTCCTGTTTACGGAGAGTGTTTCACTTTTATTTATTAGAATAGATTTGTTCTACGTTCACATTGTTGATTTTTTACGTTACTTGATTGCAGTTTATTTTGTTTCACATATTGTAGCTGGAAAATGTAGTCCAGTATTTCTGTAAATATTTTATTCGTGTTTTTGTCATTAGGTAAACACATTTTATATATTTTCATGGATTTGAAGCAAAAACATAGACTAAACTGACAACCTGCCTCGATACACCTTGTGCACTATTTGCACGTGCTTAGCATGAGTGTAATTCAATGCATGTCAATTTTAGCAATAAAAGGGATGAGCATTTTCCTTTTATCATCACTTTAAATTTGAAGATGGTTCGACAACAAGTCATTTTGCAAGACAGGGGAAGGGCCATTTGCTGGCTACAAAATGGACACACTCAAAGAACTGTGGCTCACCATCTAAATGTAGGCCAAAGGGTTATCGATAGACTCTGGCAGAGGTTCAGAATTGACTAATTCTATTCAGAATTGCTCCCGTTCTGGAAGACCACGATCAACAACAGCATGAGAAGACCGTTTCCCGATAAAAACGGCATTGCGACAGCGTTTTGTGACAACAATGTATCTGAGACCAAGGTATCTGCAAGACCAAGGTTTGCGATGTCGGCATCCTGTAGTAAGACCACAGCTACTTGCCCATCACAGAAGGGCTCGCCTTGATTGGTGCAGATGTCATATCCGGTGGAGCAGTGTGCAGAGGCATTATTCACAGATGAGTCACAGCACTTGGTCCAGTTCAATGATGGCCGAGCTCGTGTTTACCATCGTCAAGGAGAAAGATTTGCTATGTTAATGTTTAACATCTACCATTTGGAGGAGGAAGTGTAAGGGTGTGGGCGGGCATATTCATGAATCACAGAACCCCTTTGTACATCATTAATGGAAATTTTACTGGTCAGCGTTATCTGAACGAGATTGTTCAAACTTTAGTAATTCCACTTCTATAGCAGACTGGACCAGGTTTATGGTTCCAGGATGACAATGCAAGACCTCATCATGCCAGGGTGGTGACCAACTTCCTGCAGCAGCAGAACATTCAGTACATGGATTGGCCTGCATATTCACGAGACTTGTCACCCATTAAGTAGGAGTGGGATGAACTAGGGCGGCAAGTTCAATCACATCACGTCCCTGCCGTCAACTTCCAGCAACTGGCTCAGCAATTAGTTGCAGAATGGCAAGCGATTCCTTAAGAATAATAATAAGAATTAATGAAAAAATCAACAACATGGATGTAAAAGAATACATTCTAGAAAAAAACCTTGAACACCATGCAGTAAACAGGAAAGTTTGTTAATATCTAACTGCATTCAGGCACTTTTTTCTTTTTTTTTGAAAAAAAAACAACCTGTGTATGCACTGTTCATCATTTTTAATTTTTAAAACCACTACATAATAAAATATGTTTCTGAACTATTAGTAATCCCTTAATATTCAGAATGTACATTACTTTATGTCAATTTGAATACCATGTTGAATGACAGCCTCTTTGTAAAAAATATTCTTACGGCCTTGTTTTGACAATCATCCCACAACTGTGTTCAAAGATGATTGATCAGTTGTATTACCATTTGCAGTATAATTCCATGTATGTATATTTATCATTCTTACAAGATCTTTGCATTATTAGTCATGGCAGCCAAAGAATTTTGTTAAGACTCATTAGGGTAGCATGTGGGTTTTTTTATCGGTAGTTGATATTGCTTAGTAAACTGTCAGTTAAATGTCACCAGGGAAGTAAAAAAAGATTAAAGTAAAGGTTAAAGGTATAAAATTTAGGTATACAATTTACAAATATTCTTTGACAACTGGTTGATTGCAGAAAGTGCTAATTTTCACTACCTATATTCCCGACTCTCCCTAAATATTTAAGCAGGATACAGGCAGAGAATACTCTGGTTATTTAAATTTTGTTATTATTTGTAATATTTCTATCTTGGTTGATCTTTTAGTAGTATTTAGTTGACACATATTGGCCAGCATTTTAACGAACCATATTTAATTTATATTATAATAATGCTTGGTATTGAAAATTCATGTAATCTCCTTTTTTTTTACTTTATAGGGTGACGTTTCAGTGAATTAGACAACAAGAAAGGCAACATGTCTCGAGCGCAGGCAGAAAGTGTGATAAAAAACATCATTCGTGAGATTGCTCAAGAATGTGTCAGTAAAGGACAAGCTGTTTCAGAGACTCTTGTGGCATTTATGGTAAATATTATCAGTAAAGGGCCAATTATTATAACCATTGATACCACATTAGTTAGTGATATCAATTATGATTGAAGCCCTTTGCCAGTAACAGATTCCAAAACTCTTGTGCAGCTAGTAACTGTAAATATTAATTATGGTAATAATCTTACTTTCTTATTTTGATTTACTGAAACTTGTATTATTTTTCAACTCTTTTTTTTTTGTTTGGCAGGTAAAAGCTGTTGTCCTTGATCCATCTAATGAATTCAATGTTGATCGCACATTGACTAAAGAAGATGTTCAAAAACTCATCAAGGTAAATATGTGATATTAAATTTATAAAAATATGTTATCATTGATGATCGATTACTCAAGTGTTTCCAGTCCCATAAGATGGTATACATGATTAAACATGTTTACACTACTTTGTTATATATACTTACTGTTTAATTCAATTAATAGGTTGCTTTTTGGTAATGATAATCATCATTCACATGATTCAGTGCTTTAATTGAAAAAACATAAAAACTACTATTTTAATAATATTTATGTTTACTTTTACACATTAAACAGAAATGCTTCAGGTTATAGCAGTTATTCTGAAACTTGACACAGATGAAAATTTGTTAGTGAATAATATTTTATTATTATTATTATTATTATTATTATTATTATTATTACACATTTCCTTCAGCTATGTGTAGATCGACTTATGGACACCCGTTCGCCAGCTCTGGATACAGTAAAAATGCAGGTTTATTTTGATATGAACTACACAACCAGAGGTAAGTGAAATTTTCAGATGTTATATACTCAATGTTTTATGCAGTTTTTTGTTTTCTGTAGTTTGATTACCATTTAGTTGTTCATTGGTTCTTAAGTATTTTATTTTATTTTTAGTTATTTAATGTAGAAAATGAAGGAAGACAAATGTATAATTATATGTAGTCTCACCCTTAATCAAAACTCTTTACAGACTGAGTTCATGCTACTAATCATACTAAGTTTTTAAACGTGAATTCAGTATGATTAAATCTTGTGATATGTATCACATTTAGTTAAGATTATATATACCTTAACTATATTTAAGGTTTATATTTAAGTTTGATCATCTCTGTCAATACTAGAACTACTCAGCACTTTACCTCTTCCAGTGTACTCTAGTGACGTCATTAAACAAAACAAACTGTCTTGGGCACACACCTTAATTATCTGGGCTGTCTGTCGAGGACATAGTATTAGTGATTAATAGTTACCGGTAGTGAGAGATAAGTCAGTGTAATGGTCTTACACCTACCCACTGAGTTGTTAAAACTCGCTCTGGGTTGGAGCCAGTACCGGGCGGGCTGTGAAACCAGTACCTACCATCCTTATGTCCGATAGCTTAATCATGACACCATCAAGGCCAGTACTTTTTAACCATTTACCTGGTTGTTGTTGTTTTTTAGATGATTTCTTAGAGGAGCACAGAAGAGTTCTTGAGTCACGTCTACAGCCAGTGATCAGAGAAATAACTGATGGCCGAGCTCGGACTAGAGAGGAATTGGAGAGTTTGTACAGAAAAATTGTGTCTGCTGTCCTTTTGCGGTCAGGACTCGGCAGTCCAACAGATCTAGCAGTGGTCCGAGAAGCTACAGGTAAATATACCTGGTAACTGTGTTAATACTGAGGGCTCATATTGAAAAGGTTTTCGCTTTAGCCAGTGTTAATTTAATGAATATATCATTAGCCAAAGACTAAATGTTGTAGCCACTTTATGAAAAAAAACAAATTTAGCAATTGAATAATTTGGCTATGGGCAGGGTGAGCCTTGAATACTGATATAGTGGATTGGTGGCTTCAATGTTTTTAAGAATTGTTTGTAACATATTGTAGAAAAAAGTGAAGAAAAAAAAGTATTATGCCAGAAAAAGAGAGAGAGCAAAGGTTTATTATTCAGTTGGTGACACTTTTTTCTTCTTTTTTTTTCATTATTATTTTTTAATGACACAACTAGAACACATTGATTTATTAATCAATGGCTATTGGATGTCAACCATATGGTCATTTTGACACATTCATAGAGATGAAACCCACTACATTTTCACATTAGTAGCAATGGATCAAAGATTCTTTTATATGCCACAGAAAGGATAGTACATGTACATGCATGATTATAGTTTAGTACTTGTCTCAAAATTTAAGTTTTATATAAATCTTTACCTGTTTAACTTTCAGCTGCTTTGCAGAGTGTCTTTCCTCAGACTGAGCTTGGTACATTCATGTCGTTGACGAAGCGAGACAAAGAGAGGCAACTGTTGGAATTAACAATGATAGTAACTGGAATACGTCTCTTCAACAAAGAATGTGGGAAAGGTGGAGAAGGAATTGATGACTGTAAGTTACATGTAACTTATAATTAGGTGATGTAATCATGTTAGAAACATCAAAGTTTAGTAGATTAAATGTCACTGTTGGTAAATTGGGTATAATGTAACCATGTTGGTTTAGTTTTTGTCAAATTCTTAAAATATTTTTTTCAAATTTATTTAATATGCAAAGGATATGGATATTCATTAAAAAAAAAGATGATTTTGAAACTTAATGTTTCAAGCTATAATAATAGACGTCTTTATTGTTGCGATATTATGATATATACATGTACATGTATGATATATTATGATATATACATGTATGAAATATTATTTTATTCCAGTAAAATTGTACATTTTGTAATCTTTTAAAATGTTTTTCTTGGTAATGCAATCTTAAAAGATGCATGAGCTAAGAAGTGAAGAATGCTTTTTAAAAAATATGATGAGAATGTCTGTTAACTACATGTATGAAATTCTAGTATTATTTTCATTTACATTTCAGTACCTGCCATTTTGAATGAAGCTGTGCCAGCTACCACTCAGAGTGTGGACACAGAAATACAGGCTACACTGAAGTGTGCATACGAATATACAAGTATGTACTTCATAGATTAACTTGTGTATCTGTCCTTTACCCACTAAACTGAAGTAGTATATACATGTGAAGTGTTCTGATGCAAAATCTGATAAATCCATTTTAGTAATTTTCTGCAAAAGAGGTTTTTTTTATTATGCTTTCTAGGTAAAGTAAATAAAGAATAATTTTTTTTTTTTTAAAAGAGTATAAAAAGCAGAACATAATGCCTTAAAATGAGTAATAATAATAGAAGAAAGAAAGAAATGTTTTATTTACCGATGCACTCAACACATTTTATCCACGGTTATATGGCGTCAGACATAGTTATAAGTACCACATAGATTTTGAGAGGAAACCCACTGTCGCCACTTCATGGGCTACTCTTGTGTCAATTAACAGCAAGGGATCTTTTATTTGCACTTCTCACAGGCAGGATAGCACAAACCATGGCCTTTGTTGAACCAGTTATGCATCACTGGTCCATGCAAGTGGTTTACACCTACTCATTGAGCCTCACTCAGGGTTTGGTGTTGGTATCTGGATTAAAAATTACTGGGATCCGAACCCAGTACTTATCAGCCTGTAGACCGATGACTTAACCACGATGCCACCGAGGCCAGTGATGATAATAGAAGAAGTATTACAAGTAAATAAAGGACAGAATTTATTAAAAAAAGAAAGAAAAAGGAATATAAAAACCAGCACATAATGCCTTGAACTGAGTAATGATAATAGAAGTTGTTTTGGGATAAAATGGTGTTATTGTTTTTTGTGCCTAAACTCTTCATGTAGCTCATTCGTACATTATATACTCACCTTGGTCAGAAATCAATAGCCATTGGAGGACTATTATGGCTATTTCCGGTTCTAATAATAACTCTGAAACTGGTGGATCAAATGCTGTGGTATATGCTGTCCTGTCAGTGAACAAAATGCATAGAAAAGTCCACTGTTGTCTATCAGGTGGTAGATTATGCAGCAGGGTCAGTTTCCTCTAAACAAACATTATTGAGGATATTGGACATTTTCATATAATACCCACAAATTAAACAAAATGATGGGATATCATTCAAATATCCTTTCTGGTCATCAGTAAATACTGCCACTATGGGACAGCACACTGAAATATAACTGCCAATCCTGTTTTTCTTCAACTAATGATGCAGTCAGATGGGCTTACAATTAAGTACCCATTGTGGCATCTTAACATATACAATGTACTTGGAACATGTTTACTAAAAAAATTAAATAATGTATGGAATTTTAAGTTCAGGTAGCTTTAATATGCAAGTTAAAATATGACAGAATTTTCTCTTAACTGACCAATAGTAATATGTGGTTGGTGTGTTTGTTGTATGTTAAGAGTGTAGTAGTAATATGTGTTATTTCTTGTAGCAATATTAGAGAAGATTTATAATGGAAAACCAGTGGAGGGAATTCCCATTCAGCTACTCAGAGAAGCCCTCATCAATTCCAGACAACATGAAGCATTTCTCAGAGTTATTTTGGTTTGTACATATTTGTAAAAAACCCAATTAATAATAATAATGTAGTGTGCATATGGAGTAGGACGGATGAATGCTATGCAATAGTAGTCCTATAAACAAACACATAATGATTCGTGGGATTAGTTATGACTGTCAAAATATCCTTTTGACTTGATCCATCTTAATTATGACAAGATACGATTTTGGTCATTCAGATTTATATTACAGTGATAAAAATGAGAAGTATTGTCAGCTAAAATTGATGACATCAGGAATGGGGTGTGTCGGGAGGGGTTAGATTGCTCTTTTTTCTTTCTTTTTTGTAACGTGAAAGCAAAATAATTATATGATATTTATAGTCTGTATATTTGGGTTTTGTGTAACATACTTTCCAGAGTCTTTAATGGGGAAGCTTCTTCTCTTATTTTGTAGACAAAGTGTTCCAATTACTATAGGTTAGACACCTAATATCCACTAATGAAACAAAGTGCTGAGTGCTGTGGTGTCATTAAACAAAGACCTATTCTATAAAATCGGTAAATGTTTTTAAAGTAGAACTGAATGGTAGTTTCAATATGAAAACAAATCAAATCACAAAATAATTCATGTGTGTAGACATTGCAGGTCCATAGGAACTGAGGGACTAGGAGGTAGGGTCTGTGTTCCCTCCTCAACAAGAATGTATTTTTGTGGGGTTCTGTTCTATATAAATAAAGGAAAACATATGGCTTGTGCACAACCTCACTTTAGTGGATGTGACCCCTCCCCCAATAGAGGTTGTGCCACCCTCCCCATCAATTCAGATATCATTCCTATTGGCCTGCATTGTTGTTTGTTTTCAAAAGTCTTATGGTTGCAGTTTCAGTTTATTAAAACATGTATATACATTAAAATTTTAAGTTAGAGTTGATAAAAGTAGTACTAAAAATGATAATTATGTGGAAAGAATCATACTACATGTTCTAGTTTACAAATTCCTACTGCAGATTCAGTGTTGTATACCTTTGTGATCTAAGGAATAACAATTAAAAATGTTATAATTTAGGTCCTACTATTGAAGTTTAGCTAGTGTTGTGTAAGATTGTAACCTGTTATTTCCAGATCTTCAAGTAATAACAATGAAGTTTGTTTTGTTTAACGACACCACTGGAGCGCATTGATTAATTAATCATCGGCAACGGGATGTCAAAAATGAGTTAATTCTGACAGTAGTTGATAACAATGACTAGACCAGTTTGTTGTGATAGCAAGAATGATGTGATCAGCTGTACTCAGAATGTGGAGTGAATTCTGATGGTAGTTAATAACAATGATTAAACCAGTTTGTTGTGATTGCAGAACAATGTGATCAGCTGTACTCAGAATGTGGAGTGAATTCTGGCAGTAGTTAAGAACAAGTTTGTTGTGATTGCAGAATGATGTGATCAGCTGTGCTCAGAATGTGGAGTCCCTGGAAAACCAGCTGGCGACGAGACTAGAACAGCTACAGGCCACGGTCCAGTCAAAGACAGCAGTCCCCACGGCACAAGTCTATGTAGGTCTTCATATACAGAGCCAGTTTATCCTAGTAGCACATGTAGCACATTCTATGTGCCCTGCACTTCACGGGGCCCCACAGTGATGTGTACATTTAATTTCCCTAGGTCATTTTTCTCCCAAGGGGGTTGCAAAATATATATCCTGGGAATTAAGGTGGCCCCGCAGATCCTTAAATCAACACTGTTCATATAACCATCAACATTAATTCAGTTTAAAAAACCAAAACCAAAAACATTCATGAGTATGAAGTGTGAATCATGTTCTGGGTACCTACATGTATGGTGGTTCATATTCTAGGCAAATTAATGCACCTAGATCTGACAGACTTTCATTTGACACAGGTTTACATGTGAAGAGAAAAAGAATGAAAGAATGCAAACCAGTAACACTATATTCATGGTGACTTTTGCTACTTTTTTTCTTTAAAAAAAAAAGATAAAAAAAGTTATCCTCAGCTATTTTCATTACAGATTATGAACGTGTGGGGTGGGGGGGGGTGATAATATAAAATCAAGCATATTGTCATGTTGTTATTCTTTTTCTTTGAATATCTGTCAAAGATAATTGTTTTATTATTGTAGTTTTTATTGTCACAGTATTATATGGTGTTGTTTGATAATTCTAGAGTAGCTTGTGTTTTCTGTTTCAGCCCCAGTTTATCCATCTGTCGCAGCTATGGAGTGGCTTCCAAGATGAAATGGTTCTTCTCAGTGTTCTCAGCAACATCCTGGCTAGTTTGGAACCATTTTCTCGGGTGGGTAACCATCAGGGGCCTAATTAACTAAACTTTCGCAACTTTACGATCTCACAGTGCAATGTTAAAAGATTTGCAAAGAGGATACTTTGTTGTCTAGCAGAGCCTAAGAGACCTTTGTGAATTAGGCACCAGACTAACACAATTTTTACATATTTAAACAATACAGGGCATCTAATAGCTACTCATTGAAACAATGTTTAAAAATGGAATACAATTATGCACATCTCTTCCATCTTCAGTTTAGTTAATTATACACCTTAATATCAAAATCAGTAAATTGATACCTGCATGCCCTTACATTATTTTTGTTTTGGCTTTCGGTTCAACAAACATCTACAACATATCAGACTTTGATTTTAATTTTAGTCATACAAGAAGGTGCTGTTGTGGGTTTTATTTTGTTTGGGGTGGGTGGACACAGGGGTATTTATATGTTTTGTTTGTGGGATTGTTTGTTTTGTAGTTTTTTGCTATACATGTACTTGAGTGGGTTTACCTAATGTACAAATTTATGAACTTGAAGATTTATGAACTTTCTGCCTCTCAGGGTCATAAAGAAATGTTCACAGAAGATATCCTTTCTCCACATCTGGAAGGGGAAGTAATTAAGACAGATGAACAAAGAATAAATGAGGTAATTTATGTGTTTGATTTATATAAATGTGAACAGATGCTGTATGGTAACTACATAGGCTACATGTGTAACTGTATTGATGATTTTACTAGTATCTTATATAAACGTGTTACAAAATTATGATTTAAAAAAGTACTTAAGAATGTCTTCTTAGAAAATTTGCAAAGACATTGTTTATTCATTTATTGTAAATCCATTGAATCAGGGATAAAATACAAATGTTAACATATAATTTATTAAAATTGGGATTTTGTTTCAATAAAATGTGGTTTTAAATAACAACAAAAACCAGGTTTTTTTTGGAAATAAAACAGAAGATTTTTAATATTACTTACATTGGAATATTAAAACAAGACAGAAACACAGAAAATGGTTGCTTTTATAGGGAGACGAGAGCAGGTAATGGACACGTAAAAAGATGTCCATATGCAATGCTGTGTTGGTCCAATAAACACACAAGTTATGCTTTTTGCTGAAAACTCATTTTATTCAATTGTTTTCTGATTTGAACAAAATCCTCTTTCACTTACAGTTATTACCAATATGTCGTTTGTCCGCATACTCGGTATAAATGATTTGATATTTCTATAAGAGATTATTCAGTGAAATACCCATTGTGTTATTTATGCCTCTCAGTATATGTTGCTGTCTCTTGTTATGTTCTTTTAGACAAGTGGGGAAGACAATCGTGTGAATCCTGAAATGCTTAGACTGGAACATCTTAGTTGGCTTTTTCCTGAAACCACAAAAAATTTCCACAAACTTCCTTTGCAATACAGAGTGAGTATCTTTACTTTAGCCTCCTTTACAAATAATTTGACCTGCCAATGGTTAGGTATAAAATTTAATTATTTAATCGTTATTGTTATCATGAAAAAAAGAAAGATAGACAAGAAAAGAAAACTGGAAAGTATTTTCAGGCAAAAACGTCCTTTGTTCACTGTAAATGTTCAATCAATGCAATTGTTTAATTTCTTTTAACATTACCGATCCTCAAACAAAGTGCAATTTCCCCCCCACGGAGTGGTCTGGTCGAACGTCCCTAAAGCCAATGGGATGGCCTAAATTCTTCTACTGTATACTGCTCTCTAGTTCTGGTCAC
>JAECMU010200475.1:0-11400 GCA_016106625.1 Dracogyra subfuscus
GACTTTCACCTTTTTTATTTTCTTGGTACACATTATATAGTCCTGACCACTGTTTGCACACTAATTTATGTTTCACTAGGGTTTTTTTTCATTGATTTTTTTATTTTATTTCATTATTTGGAACAAATAATATGTATCAGTCTAAATAATTAAAAATTTCGCCCCAATTGTTTTTAGAATAACATACACATTCCTTATGATCATAGATTTTATTCGTGTCGAATACAATGCAAATAGACCATGAATTGTAATCAACAAATCGGCGTTATTATTTGTACATGTGTGTTCATGTTATATACAATGGTTTACAATTCCAACCAATCCGTTTCATTGTTTATACAATGTAGATAGATAATGGTTTATATCCATCCATTGAATAGCCCTTTAATTATAGCCATGACTTATTTATATTTATAATTGTTCATTCGCTTTTGTAACTTTATAATTAATTGAGTCTTACTCGTCGCGGTACACATTTTAATGATGACAGAAATCCCCAGACCATTTATCAGAAAATTCTATTAGAGAATGTTTGTTATGGTTTAAAGATCGAAATTAATGTGTACAAGATGCTAAAACCAACTACCACGATGACACACAGCAGTCCAAACTTGTTATAATTAGAAAAAATTTACCCATGTATCATACACACGAGGTGGACTTTGCCAATATGAAACTCTACATTGAATCTCTACTGACATTGTGCTATAGCATGGAAATAGCCAAGAACATTAAACGGTTGAATAAGGAACTGTGTTTTGGATGCATGTCTGATGAGGAAGTTGTTCACACATATATATGCATAGATATGCATGGGCCGTCACATTAACCAATAAAAAGCCTGAAACAGTTTTGGAAGGTTTTAAGTCAATCCTACAAGGGGGTCGTGTCCCTAAGAAGGTACGGGTGGATGGAGGATCTGAAGTCAAAGGTGCTTTTAAAACTTATACAGAAAATCAAAATATAAAACTCGTCATTACACATAATGAAAACATTAAGAGGAATTATGTCGAAAGATTTAACAGAATTTTAAAGTCTCTCTTGACAAGATTCATGACACATAACAACATGAAGCGATACATTGATAACTTGCAAGATCTTATTCACAATTACAATCTCACTCAACACTCGTCCTTAGGTAAATGGGCTACAGCAGATGTGAATAGCGACAGTGAGGTAAAAGTGTGGAAACATCTATATGTAAAGCCTATGATGGATCGAGTAAAAGCAAAGAAACCAATACAAAAGATTATATTTAACGTAGGTGATCTGGTTAGAATGTCATATCTAAGGAAACCGTTCCGTAAAGAACTAGACCTGCGTTGGACAGAGGAACTATTTGAAGTAGCCTCGCGCACACATCGTCAAAGAATACCTATTTATCACCTGAAAGACTTTCATGATGACATAATTAAAGGTAGTTTCTATACCAATGAGCTACAGAAAATAAAAAAAGACCAAGACGTGTTGTGGAAAGTGGAGAAAATACTAAAGAAAAAAAGACAAGGTGGGAAAACCTACATTCTAGTTCAGTGGCTTGATGGCCTGCCTCTTTTGATTCATACATCGAGAAAAGTCAAGTAAAAGACATCTAACAATGGAGAAATATATCATATTGGACAACATGGCTTCTAAAACAATTTTTCCAGACAACAACCCATATCATTTCCGAGTAAAGTTAAACTGGAGATTAACGTTTGAAGGTGTTTGGATAGTGTCTCTCGCGGAGCTGAACTTTGGGGAAATCGACATGCATGGCATAAATGACTTACAAGTAGATGTGTTGTGTAATTTGTGTAACAGTAGCTTAGTGGGCGAAGGTTTCGTGCCACTGCTGAGACACGTGGATTTAAGAGATGGTCCACAATACGAATTTAACACACTGTGGAACATACCCGTTGTTGTGAAGGACAGTGATTACATTGATATTTCTATAAAATCGGCTTCGGACACTCCAGCCTCATTCATCAAAGAGACGACGAGTGTGACACTACTGTTGAGACTTTATCCATTTCTGGAGTAAATTACCATGCATCGAAAACTTTACGTGCCTGATGTGAATAAATGGTTAAAGTATTTTGATAAACGAGGAACAAATGTTGTTCATTCATAAGCAGATTGGATCTGGAGTTGGGAACTACAAAGACAAGTGGTTATCTTACATGATACCGATCGTGCCCAGACATGTAAACAGTGATGAGGACAAAAAGAAAATCTCAACTAAAATAGAAGTGACGTCACAGACTCAAGACGTAGTGGAAAGGGCCGTAGCAGAACAAGAACGCAAGATGGCTATAAATAGAACATCTGGTGAACAAATCGTTAGAAGCAAAACATTCAGACACATGATAGCATAGAAAAAACGAGCTCCTGCATTGAGGTATAAGACACCTATCAACGAAAAAGATATATTTGTATAAACGTCAACAACAAACAATATGTCGCTGCTCAATGACAAAGACTTTGTAAAAGGTTTACCCAGTGCATTGGACCTATTTTCAATGCCCCCATACCAAACAAGCATATTTCAGCATTACTACGTGGACGTCAGACCCGTCAGCCAGATTACAGATTCGTCACCAGAAGAATTTCAAATTTCAAACAGTGGAAGCGACTACATATATTTGAAACGAAGTCTTTTACATGTTAAACTGAAAGTGAGTCATTCAGACGGAACGGATCTGGGTAAAGATGAACATGTGTCACCAGTAAATCTACTCATGCAAGCCATGTGGTCACAGGTCGCTGTGTACTTACAAGGTCAACTAGTATTCAAACCTTACTGAATTATGAAGCAGAGGCTAAACTCAACTCCAGTCTCAGCAGCTGCTGTTTTACAAGGACATCGGAGAAACACAAGCAGACATCGAAAGTACCGATCCCATTACTGGAACTAATTCTGGACTAACTAATCAAGGAACGTTCATCGCAGACAGCAAAACCATGGAAGGAGCCCTGTGTGAAGATATTTTTAACATGGGTAGATATCTGGTAAATGGTGTGGGTATGACAATTAAGTTATTTCGGAGCTCCAGTCCCTTTTGTCTGATGTGTGGGAAGTTGGGTTAGCAGTACAAGATCGACTTGCAAGATATTTACTTCAAGATATGTAAACTGAGAATGAATAATGCGCTTATTTTAACGCACAACAAGCAGTTTGAAAACTCCAACTCCTTGTACCCCTTTCACTAAAACAGAAGTTAAAATGAGCAGCATCCCATATTCTCAACAGAGCTACGTGTGGGACAGCGTATTCCAGTTGCAGTGCCCAAACAGACTGATTGTTGGGTTTGTCCTATACAAAGGATCCGTTTAACTTCCAGATTTCATTCGTGAAGATGGTGGCATTGTATCTCGATGGTGTCAGTGTGCCTGGTAGACTCGTTGAAGCAGACAACGTCATTGCATACGTGAATTTGTTTGAGGGTGTCGGCAGATGGGGACAAGACAGTGGAAATTACATTGAAAGAGTCGAATTTGCACTTGGAAGTGGATTGTTTGTGTTCAGCCTCGACCCCGTTTTTCTTGACTCTGATTATTTAAGTTTATTAAAGAATGGAAATTTAAGGTTAGAAGTACAGTTTAAATTGGCACTGACTAAGATAGTTGTGTAGTGTATGGTGAATTTCCTAGCTTGATTGAAATCGATCAGACCAGAAACGTGTTTATTAAATAGACAAATTATGTATGCTTCACAGATTCAGTGTAGTGTAAACCGTGACCCAGATTTACGTTCACGTATTGTAGGTGTGTACTCGAGTAATACACTGCCATGGTTAATCCGAGGTGGATTGTCAACACAGATCCAACTGACTTACCGGGTACACACTGGGTTGCATTCTATTTTGATAAAAAATAAAGGAGAGTTTTTCGACAGTTTTGGTAAACCCTCTGAATATTATAATATAAAGTTCGTAGAATGTTTAAAGAAACATTCTATACATTATGTTTACAATGGTAAATGTCTTCAAAGCTTGTATGCTAAAACTTGCGGATTGTATTGCCTGTATTATTTGTTACAAAAATGTAAAACTGGACTAACAATAAATAATATTGCTAATCAATTCAGTGACAATAAGTTACAGAATGATTCATATGTAGATATTTTAGATATTGTACATCACATGTTTGTAATAAATTTGTGTATTGAATATGTTTTTGGGGTTGTTTTTGTGTTTTTTACTATGTAAATGCTGGGGATAGTTCATTTGTTTATAGACAAGCAGAGAAGAGTGACATGGCTAGATATGTCATAAAACATTACGATTTTTCTTGCTTTTAATGATTACAATGAAATTATACAAGATGTCATAGCTATGAGTCATGAATAGATGTTAGCGGTGGTCGCCATAGCAAAGCGTCTGCTCCACAATCACATATCTGTAACAAGGAGTGAACAACGAAGGTTTTTGCAAAAAATCCTAATAATTCATATGTGATTGTGTTTCGTCAGTTCATCCATTCTTCCACAAGAGACCCCACTAGAAAACGACTTCTGATTGGTAACACACCCCTGATTGTATTTATATTAAAACCAGAGCACGTTATAGCAGTAAAGCAAGAAGGTATCAGACGTGCAAGATTATTAAATAGAGCAAGAGCTTAAATATCTAAGGTAACAAGACCTCATTTAGATATCCAACATTGCTTTTACAACATGTCCATCCCATCGAGCGATACTGTAACCCAAAAATGTCTGCTTCCCATACAGACACCTACGACTATTTCAGTGACTGGTGGGTCATCAAGTGGAAAGACATTTCTAACCAAACGTATGTTGGAACAAGCCGATGTTATGTTTGATAGGTCACCCAATCTAGTTGTATATTGCAACGCAATTTGGCAAGATATGCATACCGCAATGCAGCAGACACGAAGCATTACCAAACCTGAACGAATTACAAGAGTGGTCTGTTCAGTCCAAGAAACAGATGATCTTAGTGCTTGATGATTTAATGATGGAAGTGTGTAAGAATAATCTCATGTTAAACCTCTGTACCACTATGTCCCATCACATGGGTATAACAGTGACCAACATACAGCAATCTGCCTATCCCAAGGGCGAATGTAACAGAAGTATATCCTTAAACACCAATTGTTTATTTTAATGTTGAACCCACGTTCAGCTCAGAATATTAGCCTCTCAGATGTTTCCTGGTATGTCTAAATATTTTTGGGAAGCATACCGTGATGCTGTGGATGGGAAAAAAGTATGGTTACTTGATAGCTGATGTCTCCCTTTATAGCGACTCCAAATACGGCCGATTGCGTACTGGTACATTTCCAAATGAAGTATGTACAGTGTATTTACCCAAAGATTTATCCTATTTATATAAAATATCAGATGCATACTACATTGGCTCATTTGTACCTTAGACTGACATGGGAGAATAATATTCCCTTGGGATCAATGTGGCTCATCCTAGAGGCGAACCAAAAAATAATGTTGTCACAAAGTCTGAATCCACTGACTCAATTAACCGTGTTTTAGCACGTGAAGTTGACATTACGGATTGTTGGGGTTATCCATACTATTTCTTACGGAAAAGAAAATTATGACAGACTTAATTAACAACAATTTGAATTATCTGACACTTTTTAAGGATGGAAATGTGAAACAGAGACGTGCTTTCTTGATTCACGCATCACCTAACCAGTTTAAAGCATTGATAGAAGTGACTTACAACATCTTACGTGGTAATATTGCAATATCGGACAGTGTTAAAAAATGCTTGCATCGTTACAGATCAGTTATTCGTTCATTGGCCAGCAAGACAGGTTTTTTTCTCTGTTGATATGCAGAGTAATTTACAGAGCCCACTAGACTTTGATTCGATTGTCAAGATGTGATTAATTAATCCAGTTAAAATGGAATAAGGTATCTTTTGAAAGAAAATAATAATTTGTTAAAACACGCACATTAATGTATACCTACTTTTAACCAAAACAAATGACTGCACAAATGCCACCTTTGAGATCGGTATACTCTCACCTGTTTGCTTTGTATAAATATACTTGACTTTGCTGTGCATAGATACAACTTTGATGACACTAATGTTTTTGAGTTATCGATTTTATGATATAACAAAATGTTTCTTAACTGTTTTTGAATGCAACGTTGCGGAATATATCACTGATGGCTCTCTGTTTACTGTCGATTGTTGTTTTCACTGTTTTGCTATGCACTTTCTTAAATAGGTGATACATTGATATTTGAAGGAATTGGCAAGTAAAGATATTTGAAAACTAAGGAACACTTTTTACACTCTGGATTGTAGCCATAGGGCACAGATTCGATGCCATCGTCTAAAATGTATCTCTTACCATCCAACGCTGTTAATGCAATTTTGGATACTTTAATGGTATACAATTCATTTAAGATAGATCTAATCTGATGATAAGAGGCCATGATTTTTTTTACGTTTCAACAGACAATCTTTGAACATTTCATGACGAAGATGTTTATGAATAAATAATTTTTGAATGCCATTTGCTCTCAGTTCTTCCTTTGTATCGTCTGGAAGTTTGTCCACTATATATGAATAATTTTTGGCTCGTAGCCCTACAAATTCGCATATTATTTTACCACCGGCTTCATCCTCCATGACACCGATGGTTTTGTGTCTTTCCATAGAATGGAGCCGGTGGTCCTTTGGATAGTTGGATGTGTCAAATAGAGACAGATGTTCATGCATGAAATCGCAAGGGTCTCTCAAGTGTATACCTACTGGTGCTGAGATTTGATAGAGCAAACTGTCAGTGTCCGTCATAAGTACTCTTTTAATCTATCCCCGTATTCTTTAAGCATGACGTCATAGTGAAATTGGTACAAAATGCGTTTTGCATGTTCCAAAATTACGAAGCCTACTGACACTGGTTGATTAAGAGTGACCGATACTTTGTCCGAAAATATTTTTACTGATTTAAAATTTGTTTTTGCCGTGTACCGTCTCAGTCTTGTTTCCTCTGTGATTAATTCTACTTGTTGATAATTCCTAACATTTTGCAATTGTTTTCCATAAACTGAATTTAATAATAGTTTAAAGAGATCTTTTGAAAAGTCGTCTGTGGCTTCTTTGCATTTCTGTGTATTAAAATCAATGTACGGTTTCATCCATGTACTTTGTTTAAATTTCAATACTTTGCGAACCTTGACAAGTTTTAAACCTAAACGTAAATACATCTGTAAGGTTGAAAAATAAATAACATAGTCTGTCTTATCGTTTAATGTAGAACAAAGTTTGTTTCCTGATGGTTATTTTATAAAAAAATGTATCCCCATTGTTTTGAGAAGGTCTTTGTGGTAGGGGGAGAACCTATTGTAGGGAATACTCCCTTTCTCTGGAGCCACGGGCAATGTTTGATGAGTTCGATGAATTCCTCGTGGATATTGGGTGGGTTCAAAGTCGACCATGTGTTTGTTATTGGCTTGGGCATGTCTGTGATTGATAGATGCTACACCTCCTCGAAAACCCCGTTCAATAAATTTATACATATCTGGTTCTACAAACAGATCTAAACACACGCCTGTTAGCTTTAGACAGGCATGCATGGCCATTCCGGGAAGATTGAAACAATGGAGAGGATCCAACTCGTAATATTGTAAACACATGTCACGAAATGATTCCATGACATCCGTTAATATAAGTGTGTCTACGGAGACATAAAGCTCCATGAACTCTCTCACAGACTGACAACGAAAAGTGTCCCATATACCATGTGCAAACAGGTAGTCTTCTTGGGACACTGTATCTTTTGTCAGAGTGGAATAAAACTCATCCCCACTAGGGAAGACGGTTTCGTCTAGTTTATCGAAACTGTCCACATACTAGTAGAAATATGGCAATTTTCGGGTGAGCAATTCAACATGATCAGGAAAGTGCATACGCAGATACGTGAATTGGTCTTGCCCTTTACTTTTCAAATTGTTGCCCAATGTTTGCAACTGGCATCTAAAAATGTATAACTGTCCAAAAACCATAGATTGTCAATTTCGAACATAAGAAAATGTTCTGAATTGTGAGGAATTGTTTTAATTCGACTTCCATCAAACAATTCTGCAGCTTGCAAAATCAAGTGGTTGTCATACCGAGATGTGTTGTGACAAACCACTGGGACAAATTTACACTCTTTATAGTTGACATTGCAGTACGAGTGGCATACACCCCTGAACTCACCAATCAGATGGTCGTGGTCGATGTGTCTGTTACCTTATATTTAGTGCCCACACAAATAGAATTCGGTTGTGCTGTCAATAGTTTCTCTATTATACTGGAGTACTGTTAAATGTACGTGGACGGGATCATGCAGAATCTCTCAAATATCCTGGTAATCGACTAAAACACTTTCCATGAAATGGCGTGCCGCGTGTTCACAGCTGAAAGTCTTTAATTCAAAAGAGTGGAGACTTGGTTCGCGATAGACAATTTGGTAAGAATGGGACATGATGTTGGATGCGATTGTTATCCCCCTTTAAAGGTAACAACACACATTCAAAGTCTACGTAGATCGTGAACGGTAGCCTAATTGTTTTTGCCATTTGACCTAAACCACAATCGTCCATTGTCATTTCTTTCTTTCTTACTTTTTAGTCAAACTGACACAATGAGGGTGAAGGGGTGGCCTGGCCCGCACATGAGGATTGTCCTTGAGCACGTCGAGTAGGTTAATCTCTATCATGTCGCACAGAATGACGATGATATCATACAGCGTGTATTCACTTAGTCCATTTCGCACAACGTATGTGTCGTTTAGAAAGCCAAAGTAGTCACTGAAATAAGACAAGATGCACTCTGGTCCATCTCTCCTCATGATTCTGTGCTTCATTATCGAGTTCGGACATGTCAGATTGATGGCAGTGACTCTGTCGTAGTCGATGATATGATTAAGGTAGGCATCTTGTGTAAAGAACGTCGTCCGGGTCAGTCCATCCCGATTTAAAATGTTAAAGAACGACTGGTTCCTGAGAAAGTTCTCGATCGAACAAAAGTCTCTCTCAGTGATCAGCACCTTGCAATCATTCATTTTCATGAATGAAGATCTATACGAAACGATGTCACCGAGGTTGTTCTTGATCGGTGTGCATCTGGCATCCATGATGGACATCTCGAGTAGCTGCACATTTGTCGTGTTAGGATTCTTGTAATACTGTCTGACGAGATTCATGTGCACACATTCGCTGCTATCCTCACCCTCAAATTCAATAAGCTGTGATATATCACCCTTCAACTTGGCCAGCTGTTGACTCAAACGTAGATTTTCCCACCCCTACGGCTCCGTATATCACGAGAGCGTTCTTTTTCAGCGTCCTCTTCGTGGTCGGTTTACACATGGCGGGCAGCATAGCCCAGTGGTACAGTGCCCACCTGATGCGCGGTCAGTATAGGATCGATCCCCGTCAGCTAACCACTAGGGTTTTTTCTCGACATAACCATATGTCCGACGCCGATTTAACCGTAATATAATGTGTTGAGTGCATCGTTAAACAAACAACAACAACAACAACAACAAAAAAGTTCACACATAGCTATATGCAACAGTGACAAGTGTTTGCCTGTGTTTTTTAAATTTATTTATTTGTTCGTTATTTCGGACTGCTACTGTCTTAACTTTTAGTATTTGTTCTTATTTATAATCAGAACTCTGTTCGTTTACACTCTCATGGATAATCTTACAAACCGTATTGTGGATCACGTGCGGACATACGGATTTTTTTTCCAACGAGGTAACACCACTCGTTCCAATTTTTTGAACGGGCGGTATTAGATCTATTGGCACATTTTCTTTAGAGGCAAAGAAGCAACAACAACACTAGTGAACTTCGCGCACCCACTGTCTCGGCGGACACTACCTGACATCTAACAAGTAGGCGTGACTCTCCGTACAAAAAAAAAAAAAAAACCCTATTCACCTCGCTGGAAAACTGAAACGCGTGTGCATCGCTGAAACACCAGTTATCTGATTGGCTCAACGGCAACACGTGACACATAAGAAATTGGGTGTGTGTCTGGCGGGAGATGCGGGAGGGGCATTGTTCATCAATATATATCTACTCCCATGACATAGCCCCTGTATATTATTCAATGGCTGATCCCGAAAAGAAATTTGGGGGTGGGGGTGGACATTGACATGCCAAGGGAACTTTCGGGGAACTTTGGAGGTGGATTGTATAATTTGTTAAATTAATATATAATAAAATTATAACTGTGGCAAAATTTAGAGGGGGCCCGAACCTGGGCCCTGCACCCCCCTCATCCCCCCCCCCCCCCCGATCCGCCTCTGTTATTTATATGTAGTATTAATGTTGCCGATTTAAAAATACAATTGTGTTCAGGATCGTGAAGATGTCCTCACCTAACCTCAACAACGTGACCATGGTTGGGTGTCTGATACTTTACAGCGCTGTCTTTTGGGAAAGCGACGGCACGTCAACGTTTTTGGCATGTGAGGTAATATATTTAAGAATATAAATAAACACGCAAAGACACACGCACACACGTATTAGAAAGTGTTTTCTTCTTGCAATAGTAGTAGTAGTCAATGGCGGATCCAGAAAATCCACTGGGAAGCGGGGAGGAATTCCAAGAGAACTTTGGGAAGGTTTGGAGGGGGATGAAAATGAATATATAATAAAATTATAACTGTCACAAAATGTAGGTTCCCCTAGATCCGCCTCTTGTAGGAGTAGTTGGTATGTAGAAGTAGAAGTAGTAGTGGTAGCAGTAGTAATCACAGAGGTAAAAGTGGTAGTATGTTTATCTATTTATTATTAGAAAGGAAGGAAATATGGGGATTTTAAAATTATTTTCGAATAGCAGCATGGGATATTTTATATGCACCATCCCATAGACAGGATAGCACATACCTCGTGGTACACTGGCTTGAGCGAGTAATAGCACAGTGGGCCACCTGATGGGGATCAATCCCAAACCGACTGCGCATCAAGCAAACGCTTTATTAATGGGCCACATCTTATTAATCCAACTGGAAGGGACTATATGTTTCATCTCCGCCCTTCCGTCCAACATATAGTTTTCCGGAGGTTTAAAAAAAAAGAAAAAAAGTGAACGAGTGAATGTTTAACGACACCCCAGCACAAAAAAAATACATAGGCCATTGGGTGTCAAACTATGGTAATACAAACAAATGATGATCAACATCAATACAAACAGATTTAAATAAAAGTACAGTGTAAAGAATTGTGCAAAAATACAAAAATCACATATAGATACTGACTTTTAGTCAACATTTGTGATGTACCGGCCATTCTCAAAAGAATGTTACACCCCTGCACCACGGTGAGGTTACAGCACGCGCAGGGGCGGATGTTTTTATCATAATGCCTATTGAGCTGACATTTTGTGTATAGCTTTATCATATACTGTTACAGATCAAGTTTCA
>JAECMU010200481.1:0-14380 GCA_016106625.1 Dracogyra subfuscus
AAAACCAGTGGGAATGTACCTACTGTGCAAGATATTTATACAAACTTGACTGGTTACGTTACGTGCTACGAAAAAAAAAAACACTGTGGTGTGACAAGGCTAATTTTAGTACTCGCAATAAAAATATGTTGGTTCATTCAGTAAAATGTACACGAACGGTAAATCGGTTATGCAAAATAAAATGGCATAACCGATGCACGAACGAAACGGTCGTTCGTGCAATTTGTGCAGACCTGCATTGATGCCAATTGAAAAAGAGTTAACCCATGGAGTAGCAGCTGTGGGTTTGTTCTCTAATTATCTCTATGTTCTTGGATAATATGACCAAACCCAGTATCCATAAAAGAAGAAGAAAAAATTGTGTTCAGTCCATTGTTAGATAGGCCTACAACATTTTCTTTCTTTCTGTTTTTAATATCTAAAATTTTGAAGATCTTCAGCTCTGAATAAATATAATTATTTCAAATTACTTTACAAAGTATTATTGTCTGTTAAGATCATGATCAGTATTCTCTTTGCAAATTCTGGTTTGACTTTTCAGATTAGGAACTAAACTTTTGGACTCGATGGACTATATCTGTGCTAATCTAGAAAAGCTAGAGGTGCCTTTCTTAACCCTGCATGGAGATAAGGACACCCTAGCAGAGGTTGATGGATCCAAGAAGTTGGGAGAAAAAGCTAAAAGCAAGGACAAAACACTGAAGGTACATTATTACAATGTATTTTATTATCCATATGTTTAAAAACAAGTCTGTACATATTAAAGTGATATGTCCCACACGAACGCCAAGTGGGACATAACACTTCGATGTCACATGATGACATCATTGATTGGCACACTACAATCTTACAGGAACATCAACTTGAGTGCTATAAATTAAGACTGATTATGAGTAATAATGATCAAATTCTAGCTCTCACTCAAAATTTCTAATTCGAACGACCATCAAAATTGGGCCAAAATTCCTTCAATTAAATTGCACACTTAAATCCTTTTCAGACCTCCATAGCACTTTCAAACCCCCCACCTGCCTGCAAGTCGATTGGGCTACTGGTTCTCCCTTGAACCTGATAGCGCAGGTGGTCCCCTCTTACCCTCCCCCACACCTTTCCTGTCACAGACGGAGGGATCCGGCCAAGGCCGGTCCCCGCGACTGCGATAGGCGTACGCTACAACAGCTTGCTCTGAACGTGTACGTTAAATTCTTAGGATTAGGATTAGTAATAAAGCTTGTGACAATTGAAAATTATTTCACTCGGGACATAAGCCCATATGATATGAAACAGAAGTTTGTTTACTATCCTATAATTACTAAGGAGCTGTTCAGTTCTAAACCTGTGTGAGCTTGCTCGACATTGGGTGAGATATCTTGCCTGCAGTAGTCACAAGGTTAAATATTGTGTAAGAGGGGTTATAAATTATCATAATGTGGTACAATGGCTTAGATTTAACAGAAGTGTAAAAAACTAAAAAGATGTCCAGACCACAACAGCAAAGGAGAACGAAGGAAGTTTCAGTCAAGTGACCAGAACAGAGAACAGAAGACTCATTGGACAATTTTGGGTCATTCCATTGGCTGTGGGGATGTTCAGACCAGTCTGCTAATAAAGGAGGGAATTTGCTATTGTACATAAAGAAAAAAAAGATATTAAACAGTTATCAAAAAGTAAAATTAGCCATTTTTAAGGGTATATTTCTGGTTAACACAACAAATGGTTCATGGTACTTACAATTCAAATTCTTATGTTCATATAATTCAGATACCGACTCTAATCCCTGAGTGAGTGCTCTGCAAGGCTCATTGGATAGGTGTAAACTACTTGCACTGACCAGTGATCCATAACTGATTCAACAAAGGCCATGGTTTGTGCTATCCTGCCTGTGGGAAGCACAAATAAAAGATCCCTTGCTGCTTATCCGAAAGAGTAGCCCATGAAGTGGCGACAGTGGGTTTCCTCTCAAATCTGTATGGTCCTTAACCATATGTCTGATGCCATATAACCGTAAATAAAATGTGTTGAGTGCGTCATTAAATAAAACATTTCTTTCTTTCTTTCATAGATATACGAAGGATATTATCACCAGCTTCACAATGAGCCCGATGATGATGGTGTTGGCGGCACTGGGATCAGAGCAGAGATTGTCAAGTGGATTGTCGAGAGAATGCCTGCTTGATCAGCTTGTTCATATAACATAGGAGTCCCAGGCCCATTCTTATAAAACATTTAAGAGTGCCAGGCCCATTCTTATAAAACATTTAAAAGTCCAAGACTTTAATAAGATCTAAGCCTCTACGTGCAGTTACTTTGTGGAAAGTCAAGTCCAAATTTTTAAAGTTTCATAAACATAGAGCCACATTTTTATATTTTTAGGCCATTAAACTGAAAATTCAACCTATAACCCATTACAGACATGGAACCTATCATAACTACTTCTGGTTCCTGTTCTAGTTCTCGTTAACTTTGCCAGAATATTATATGTATACTCAGTTTAACATTTACTTGGAGTTAAGTGATCACAGCTCACCAACGTTATATTTAAACTTAAATTAGAAATATTTCCTGCGTTGATTTTGATTTTAGGAAAACAAATTGACTAAGTGACTAATGTATGATAATGTTTCACGAGGTTACGGTTACGGTCTACTGATCTGAAGGTCAATGGTTACGTTTATAATGTTTAGATTTTTAAAAACAGATATTTATATTGGCATATCCTTTAGGTTATAAAAAGTTGTTATTTTCACATTGTATTTTAACATTAGAAAGCACTTTCTTGTGATATATAATTCATTGAATTATTTTGTGGCTTAATCATTCATAATGTGCATTATACTGATAGTATTGTAAAATGATTTATTGTGTATTAACTATTATATTAACATGCTGTAGTTCTTTATTTTAATGCATTGCAGCCATCATGAAGCATTTTGTGATACCCTGCTTTGTAAAGAATTACTTTTAATATCAGGTTAAATCGGAGGAGAAGTCGCCTATCCCATGAAATTTTACACATTTTTGAAAACGTTTGATTTCATTTACCAGTCAAAAAATAAAATGGTGGAAGTGCATAATTGTATTATGGATCTGATACAATGATTAAAGTCTGCTGTCAGTTTTGAGTAGACGAATATTGTTTTAAAAGACGTATTTTATATTTAATTTACATTACATTGCACAACTGTACCAAATACTGTTTATTGGTGTGTATTTGTTTCATAAAAGTTAAAAACCATATCAGATTTGGACTGGAAGTATTGCATAGTGGTATAAACTAGTAATATTTTACTTGTGCTTCAAGTTGGAAGTATTAAGAAAAAGTATTCAGAAATAAATAAAAAACATACCTTTTAGGGTAGACTAGAATATAAAAATGTTAATTGAGCATTGTGAATTAAATTCCCTTAACTTCTTATCACATTATTGACCAGTAAAGTCTGTGATATTGAAAGAAATTGTGATATAGTTTTGAGTGTAAATTGTTAATTTTACAATTTGACAAGACATAAGATCATTCAGGCACTATGATCCTTTTTCAGTCGCATTGATTTCTCTCTTGACTAGGATTAATTGATGTAAATTTAAAGGGACAATCTCACAGTTTATGATATGGTATTTTGTTTTGGTATTTAAAGAGGCTGCAATAAGAATTTAATTTCTCAGACTGTATCAAGTTGTATTAAGTTTCTGTATTTGCATTCTTCTTTACACAGCATTTTTAAATGACGAAGACATTTTATACTGTGTTTAATTACTTACCGTATTGTTTTACTTTTTGTTGTGACCTTTAAATTTTGTTTTCTTTTATTAATTTAGTATTAATCAGAAGTATTTGTATATATAATTTTATTAATTGAGGAGCTATTCACATTTATCCATTTTTACATGAGCATGCCATTGTGCACAAGGGAAGGGAAATAATGCCAGCATATACTTTTTAAACAAAACATATATTTTAAAATAAAAAGCCATTGAAGTAAATTTTAAAATAAAAAAGAAATTTTTGATGTACGCTTTTTATGATGAGGAAGTGCAAAAAAAAAGTATACGCTTGTGAAAATATTGATCACTGTGAATAATATTAATATTGCCCCCGAATTCATGTTTATTTTTTTTAATCAACATTTTGTGGAATTACACATTCTTGTGAATATAGTATAGCAAATATTGTTTGCTATTATAATGAATGTCTTTGTTTGAACTTGTAGTCTTGAAGATTGGTGTTTGAATGTGAATTTGTTTCAAAAAGGTGCATGAATTTCTATACAGTTTGTAATGTATGCATAATTTTTATAATTTTTAATTGTTGATGTTTTATTTGTTGTTTCCAGATATTTATTACAGTACTGCATATTTACAACTTAAAAGATTTTTAATAGTATTTTGACTTTTATATGTTTACTTCTTTTTATCAAGTTTGTTAATCAAGTTATTTTAGCTATTTATTTACATACAGGCTATTTGAAACCCAGGGACTTTTGTCCGAATTTGCCATCACACCTATGTTAATATGTATAGAGTCTAAATTCTGTCGTGGTAATTCAGATGAGTTATAAAAAATGGGTATTGTTTTAATGCTTGTAATTTAAAATGAAATGTCATAAGTTGTTCTCAAATGGTACATTGCTCTCAGCATCAGTTACCTCCCTTGTGTATGAATGTTAAACTATTTGATACAAGGCCTGTGGGAATAATATCTCAAGAGTGTGGGGAGGAGGTAGAGGACACAAACGATATTTATATAGAGAAGGAAAAAAACCCATATATTTTTGTGGACAAGCTGGAGGCACAGTTGCCCTCAGCAACCCTCGGTTCCTTTTGGCCAGGATAAAACTCCCAAGTTTTTGAAACCACATCTGTTTTAAAATTAAAATTTTGGGTGTTATTTAATGGTTGTGAACTTAATAGAAAGCCTTTATTGTATATGACATATTCCAGTATACACATTCCTGAGACAAAATTCTTAATGTAGTTCTATATTTTTGTAATTTTATTTAGCTGATATTGAAGCCACATAGCATTATTCAAACTACATGTATATTACTTTTAGAAGTCTGGATGCATGTGCATTTAGTTTTAATATTATTTTTGCAGTATTAGCTATATAATTTGTTGTTTTTTAGTACTTTGAGAAATATCAAAATGATCAGTAAAAATTAAATGTTAAAGTTACAACAAGAACTTGCATTGTAATAGTGGTCTGCATGGTTATTACACACTTTTACATTGTAATAGTAGTCGGCATGGTTATTGCACCCTTTTACATTGTAATAGTGGTCTTCATGGTTATTGCACCCTTTGACATTGAAATAGTGGACAGCATGGTTATAGCACCCTTTTACATTGTAATGGTGGTCTGCATGGTTATTGCACCGAGTTTTTGATTGATAGCTGGTAGTCCCATGGGTATATCTGCTGTCATTGAAAACATTGAAAGTGCAATAACCATTCATTCATTCATTTCAACTTATTTTCGTGTTTATATCCAATTAAGGTTCAAGCATGCTGTCCTGGGCACACTCTTCAGCTATCTGTGCAGGACAGAGGGTTATGGTAATTGTTAGTTGCTTAGTGATTAGTGGCCTTACACCTACCCACTGAGCTATTAAGAACTTACTCTGGGTTGGAGCCAGTACCGGGCTGCAAATCCTGTAATATGATGGCTTAACCAGTGCACCGCCGAGGCTGGTTGCAGTAAGCATGCGTACCATTTGTACAGTTTTGTGTACTTCACCCGTAATTGATGCATGATGGGATAAGGAAGTTAGGTCATTGAGAGGTGGGTTTAAAAATGTTTTATCAATGGAAAAACAATAAGTGTGGTACAAATGTTTTAAATACAATTTAAACATTTAAATAATTAAGGTGATAAAAACTCACCTTTTCATTTTAAAACTTTATACAGAATTAATTTTGCAGTTCAATGGTGTGGTGGGGGATACTTTTGTGGGTTCTTACAGAATACTTTCCATGGGTTAATTACACATCACTAAAAAGAATGAATGTTTATTTTGAGAAAATAACTAATAATATATATGTACTGTAAATATTCTTCTGGGTTTTTTTTTCAGTACCAGTACTGATCTAAAAGATGAATATTTATCATTGACAAATTTAATTTTAAACAATTTATCTCAGTATTTTTTACATTTGTGATGCAAACCTTTATCTTAAGCTAAATTTAATGTCAATGCTTGCCTTGGTTTTATTTATTATTAAAATATTTTGATATGTATTGGTTTTGCAAGATTGCATTCTATATTGCACCTTCATCAAAGGACAGTTCTGGACATGATCAGATCGATGATGCGCGGTCGGTCTAGGATCGATCCCCGTCAGCTAACCACTGGGGGTTTTTCTCGACATAATCATATGTCCGACGCCGATATAACCGTACTTATAATGTGTTGAGTGCGTCGTTAAAAAAAACACAAAAAAAAAACACAATTGATCAGATCGAATTGCGTGTGGTAGTGGGTGGGAGGCACTGTAAATCATACTTTAATAATTTAAATAAAAGAATGTATATGACTCCCCCACCCCCACCATATGATCAGTAGTAGAACAGAAATAACGAGTACTAAGCTCAATACACGTTTTTATTTCATCCATTATGAACCTTTGTTAACTGGTATGTGTAGTGAATTGGTTTTATTTCATTTATTGTGAATCTTTTGTTATAATTTATATGGCATGTGCAGTGAAAACATTGTTTTATTTCATTCATTGTGGATCTTTTGTTAAATGGCATACTGTGCAGTGCATATATTATTTTATTTAATTCATTGTAAACCTTTTTGTTAAATGGCATGCGTAGTGAATACACCGTTTTATTTCATTCATTGTGAATCTTTTGTTAAATAGCATGTGCAGTGAATTCATTGTGAACCTTTTGTTAAAATTCAGTGGCATGTATAGTGCAGTGGAAGAAAGATCTGTATTGCCACTTAGTGAATATAAGTGGCAATTGATAGTGGTCATACTATTGCATTGTATCAATCTCGGGCAAATACAATGGTGTGTGTATGTTCCAGTTTTGTTTTTATGGGAATATGCTGTTTGATGTTTTTTCTGTATTATTGTATAATCAAATGACTAATATTAATAAAACATTTAAAAGATATATATCTGTATTATGTAATATAATTTGTATATCTTATTCCACCCCAATCGCACATACTTGATCCACAATGGATTATGAATTTGTAGTCCAATGGGGGGGGGGAAGACATAACCCATTGGTAAAGCACTTGGTTGATGCGTGGTGGGTTGAGAATCTATCTCTGGTAATGGGCACATCTTCTCATTCAAGCCAATGAATACAAGCATCAAGTAATAATGTAATCAAACTGCATACATTCAAGTTCAGATTCACAGATATAACCAATTTTCAGAAACATGGATACAAATGATTGAATTTTATTTTCAAAAACATTCATTGAATTTTATTAACAATTTGCAACCCATGTCTTGCATTATATCAAATACTCTATAATTATAGAGTGTCAGAGCTAAATTTAGATAATTATTTATTTGTGTTTATGGCCAATATATTACTTGATGTTGGAATCTGCACCAGTTGGTATAATCATGGTAGTTCAGTGGCTGAAAAAAAAAAGACAATTTAGTATAGGAAAAAAAAATCACAACTTTTCTATAACAAAATGTATGGGTTTACAGAGTACTGAAAGTGGCTAGATTAAAAGAATGTGTTTCAAACCACCAACATTGAAAACAAAGAACATTGACAAAAATTCTGTGACAAATGTGTTTGATCTACATGTAGCTTTCATTGCCGAAAAAGTAATATATTTTGAAATTAAAAGTTGTGACCTTTACCCCCATGTGACCTTTTGGTCAACTATGCAGAGACAATAATTTTGTTGATTTGCCTTTACATAATAAAATAAATTGTACATTTTGAAAAATAAAATCAACAAAGCCAAACTGGATAATTTTTTTATAGCAAATCATATTGTTTCTCAGCAGAAGATGATTTCCATTGAAAGTGAATGGAGGTGGGTCTCTCGCACCGAAATGTTACCAATATTGTCTAACTTGAGATACATGTATACTACTGTATTGTGATCATGATATGGTCATTGCGAATAATTTTTGTTACTGCTGTCAAATATGTGGTTCTGGTTATCCTGTATTCCTCACGAAAGAAAAAGTATGCTTCAGGAGTGGGAATTGGTGAACAAAAAAAAAACCACGAGGAAATTAGAGGGGTCCCGGAAATTCTTGAAATCCTAGGTTAAAATCTGTGCCATCCGACACATTTTGGAGGAAAGGATGATTAAAATGCGAGGAAACGCATTGTTCCATGACGAGGAAAACAGCTGATCCGAGGAGAATTCACACCGCTGATACTTAATGACACTCAGAACATGTTTAATCATTCTAAAACTAAAGAGGCTGGATAAAGGCAATTTTCAGTTGTGTATGAGGGACAGTAAATGGCAGTTCAGGAATATTTTTTTATATGTTTCCTCCAATGACCAAGTGTCAAAATTGCCACATGTTTGACATCTAATAGCTGATGATTAATTACTCAATGCACCCTAGTAGTGTCGTTAAACAAAACACACTAACTTGTTAAATATACATGTAGCTAAAGATGGTACAAAAAAAAGAATTCAACAAAATAATTTGCATATACCGTAGTTTAATGCATATGTATGTACACATCCTATGAATCCGAAAAAACACAAATGTATTACATCCTTGTTGCTTCTTTACACTTGGCAATATAAATCTCCAATAAATCGGCAAATTGTATTTCATGAAATTCTTTATTTCTTGTTTTAAATTCTATTTTTACTTCTATCTTTTTAGTGTTTCTTTCTCTTTGTAAGTAAATCCAGTAGATGTACTGTAATTGTGTACATATATAATTCAAACGGCAAACATCTCCAACACTTCATGATTATTGCATTGAAAGTTCAATGTTGTGTCCATGTGAATACAAAAACAATACACTATGACAAATCTGGATAAAAAGAGACTGAGATGACCAGTTCATCTGTAACCAAACCAAGCTGTATTCCATTCTTTCAGATAGTGTTACTGTAAGTATTCTGTAGTTTGGTGTGCTCAGGAATTGCTAGCACAGATAATAGTTCTTTGGCGTGAAGCTGAGGCTGGGCTTAGAAAATAATATTTTGGCATGAAAAATAATTATTTCAAATATCCGTAACAAATTCTGGGTAAGAAACAAATAAAAATGTTATGGAGATTTTAGTAGTCGATCAGGTACTACTGTACTGTCCAAGATAAATGGCGTATAACTCTTCCGTAAGGCCTGCTTTTTAATAACACTATTGCACGCACAAGTTTATTGATACAAAAAAAAAAGAAGAAATGTTTTATTTAACAATGCACTCAACACATTTTATTTACAGTTATATGGCATCAGACATATGGTTAAAGACCACACAGATATTGAGAGAGGAAACCCGCTGTCGCCACTTCATGGGCTACTCTTTTCAATTAGCAGCAAGGGATCTTTTATATGCATCATCCCAGACAGGGAAGTACATAGCACGGCCTTTGATATACCAGTCATGGTGCACTGGCTGGAATGAGAAATTTTATTGATACAATGCATATACAGTCAGACCACATTACAATGACTATTGTTACTTTGACATTTACTCCATCCGACCACATATTGTCAGGAACAAATGTACATCATTATTAGTCTGCGACACTGACAGAGCAAATTAGGAATAAACGTGCAACCGATGTCTGAAAATACCTCTTTACAATGACATTACATAATCACAGATACTGTAGCACGTTGGCAGTACACACACAGCCACTTAAGAATCCTTTATCTCGTAGTGAGCCGAAAGTGTCGCATGCTGTCTGACCTACTGATGTCTGCTGAATCTGTAGACACATATTACTTTTGCAAACAAGCCTTTAGTCAATCAATTAAAGGATTAATGATCAAGTATTTGTATATTTTGTACACGGAATAGACTGATGGTGAATGCGCCTTGTTCAATATATTTAATGATGTTTTTTAAAAACATTTTTAATATACGTACGTGTATGTGTTGGTTTTAATAATAATTGCATTAATTATTTAAATGCTATCAGTCATCGGTTAATATTAATAAGTATTTTATGTTATGTTTTTGTTTTTGGTTTGTTTAACGACGCACTCAACACATTTTAATTACGGTTATATCGGCGTCGGACATATGGTTATGTCGAGAAAAAAACCCAGTGGTCAGCTGACGGGGATCGATCCTAGACCGATCGCGCATCAGGCGGGCACTGTACCACTGGGCCACGCTGCCCGCTATATATTTTATGTTACGTCATTTTGGCAAAGAAGATAACTCATGACAAGTTGATACTGCGGAAATTTTGATGTACCGACAAAGCGACCGCAGGACGAACATGGTCATAGTAACGAGGTCCAACTGTACATACACATGTAGTACCTTTTCCCTGCTGGAAACAAAAAGTCGACAGATGAGGGATATTTCTGAGCAGTTATGTAAAAATGCAAAGAATTTATTTCAGCTTAAAAGTACACTGTGAGATCAAAATTGTTTTAGTAATAAACTTGTGGAAATGCAGATATAGAAAATCATGAGCGGACTTGAGTTAATTGTAAGTAGGTAAGTGCTGAATACTACCACACCATCCCAACCAATCCCCCATGAAAAGACTTTCTGCACCACAAATTACAATCTCCCATTCTAGACCTGACATAACTAGCCCTCATAATTAATGTAGTCTTCAATTAACCCTGGAGCCTAATTGACTAAACTCTCTTAAGTAACTTCATCCTTTTGAGTGTTGTTTACATTGCACTGTTGCAAGAGTTTAGAGAATTAGCCCCTAATCAACAGAACTATTGGCCTAACGACAGCTGAGTTGCGTTGGCCAGTAGATTAATAGCCGAGAAGTCAACATTTGCTAATATCTGTTCACCGTCTTGTCTAACCCCAGTTCTCAACTCCCCATTGTCTTGATCCACGTATGTGATCTGATAGACCTGAGCTACAGGAGAAGACACATCCAGAATGGACTGAGCTGCTGCTTGCAACTGACTGCCCGTCGAGTGACTGATCTGTATCTGTCCGTTCTCGGCAGCCTCCGCAATCAGATTCTGTAGAACTTCATCGGTCCCATCGTTATTCACTATCACCACCTCGGATCCGAACAGCTCTCTCTTAAGGTCCACGGTATCAACTTGCGCTTTTTTCGCTTGTTTCTTGTGTTTCAGCTGATGCCTGTACAAGGAGGCCAGGTCATGAAACGCCATGGTGCACTCACTACACACGTACGGCTTTTGACCCGTGTGGATGTTCGTGTGCTCTCGGAGGTACTGCAGACGCGTGAACGTCTTGTCACAGCGGGAACACTTGTATGGGCGGTCACCGCTGTGTTGTAAGCTGTGACGGAATAATTCACCTGAAAAACAAGAAGTGATTAACGACGGAATATTATACATTCACAGCCCATGAAATTCAGACAAATTTGCTACAGCAGTTAAGTGACGTCGCAAATCAATTTTGCAACGGCACTACGGTAGCAATTTTAAAGAAAAGATTACTGCTGTCAAAATTATTCATATATGATCCACTGCTGTAATAATATGCTAAAATATAACATCTTAACTTTACTTTCGTAAGCTTCTATACTGGAATAATCCAATGATTTATATTTATTGAGGAAACTGAGCTACACGCGATAATAAATTTATGCTTTTTTCTGGGATCTGTAATTGGACAGAGTTCAGAGTGAAATGCCTACAGACTTTTCACCACTCACAGATTTGTGACGGCAATGAAATGCTGTCGCAAATCAAGTTTGCGATAGCTTTTGCGATGGCACTGCCGATTGCGAATTTCGAGGGCTGCATTCATAATACTGATTACCGGTACTGGTGTTGTATTAATTACTGAATTACTATTATACTGTCAGGGTTTCTGGCAGAAAGACATTTCTGGATATGGCGCTACAGAAGACAAAATGATCAGTCTAATAGAATAGAGTACTTGATATATAGAGGATAATATACGAGTTTCCAGTTATTATCAAATGTATGTCCCGAGTGAAATAATTTTCAGTTGTCATGAGCTTTAGCGAGTGACAAATGAAAATTATTTCACGATTTGATAATAACTGGTACCGAGTTTGTTATTTTATTTATTACCTCAGCTATTTTTTCTCTGAAAAACTTTCATTTTCCACGCACATGCACGAAGGCCGACCTGTATAGGAACGATTTAAACCACTTTACGCACTGTTCTGATAATTACTATAACGTTGTAATTTAATCACATTCATAGATAATTTTCAAAAACACAAGTTTTCTCTATTCTGCTTCAAAATCTATAATGAATTGCATTAAAATTACATTTTCTTATAAATTTAATATTAAAAAACAGAGAGCCGTAAACGCAACCTCTTTAAACTACATGACGTCATTGTGTGTGTTTGTCAAATCATGATGACGTCATATTTAGTACCGACAAAGCCATTGGTTTGTAAGCCTCAAATTGTCCAATAGTATTTTCGTTATACCAATGCATAATAAGTCCCTAGGGAAATTATGATTTATATTTCCCCGGTTCTGAGTGCCAGCTGGGGTAATAAATTTATATAGATAATCTCTGTTCACTTTGCTTTGTATGTTCCTCCCTGAAAGGATCATCCTGCTGCATATAAAAGAATAGTTTTATAATCATTTAAAGCCAACATTAATCATACAGTAATGATAAGTCATTACTTTTGTCAAAAGGTGAATCAAAGTGACAGATTAAAACAAAATATATATATATGTGTTAAAAAGCTATAAAATGTACATATATATTTTCTTAATTGTCCCATCTACTATAATGTAGTTGGCGTAATCAGAGTAGGTTATGAAATTTGTTCAGCTTCAGTTTTAAATTTATGATTTTACTTTATGATGGAAACTTCATAATGTATTTTTACTGAAACAATAATAATAAAAAATAACAATAGAAATTCCTTTTAATATAGACATACTGAGATTAATATCCCCGGTCCAAACATGGACTTAAGTTTTATAAACAACTCTGGTCCCCGTTTTACGAAGCGATTTTAGTACTAATATCACCTTAAGTGCATTATGTAGCTATGCAGTTAAGGTGACCTTAGCTCTAAGATTGCTTCGTAATACAGGGCCTTGGACTGTGTGGATCAAAATATAAAGACACACTTTACCTTTTCCATAAAACATTTTGCCACACACATCACATTTGACCGATTTGCTGTTGGTGTGTCGTTTCTGGTGTTCTCGTAACTGAGTCTTCTGCCGAAACGCCTTCCCGCACAGGTCACACAGGTGACCTTTGTGACCCGTGTGACAGTAGATGTGAGCCTGGAGAGTGCCGAGCTGGCGGAAACTGGAGTTGCATATTTTACACCTATTGAAAAATTATATTAATGCGTCTGTTATTAAAACCTTGGGTGATCTATTCTAATGTTTATGATTAAAATGGGTCTTAAAAGACAGGCCATTACAACGATAGACTATTTCTAATAAGACTAAAATACTGGAAATTTAATTGCTGCTTTTTTAAATGGAGTAGCATATATGGTTTCCTCCCTCTCTATCTCACAACCAATTTCCAAAATAACCATAAGTTACACTAATAAAACAGCCATACATGTACTTTAAATGTTGTTAAACAAATAGTCCCATTTCATCTGGGCAAAAAGAACTGATGAATTAATAGTTAACAACACCCCAACATGAATTTTATACAGGCTATTGCGTCCCAGACAAAAAGAAGCATATTAAATCATGATCAAATTACATGAGTATATAAATATTCTAAATACATGTATACTTATAGGATTGTCTGTTATTTCTGTGAAAACAGCTTTGTCAATTCATGCACTCGATGAATGTAAATGAAATAACAGACAATACTTATAATTAAATTTCAAACATACTTACTAATAACAACACTAAAAGTTCTTATTACCGTATATTTTGAATAATGTTTTTGGTTCTTCAACAACAAAAATCAGTAAGACCAACTATAGAGCTGGGCGGTATTCGGTATATACCGATCGGTATCGGTATCATGTCAGTACCGAAATACCGTACCGAGCAAATCTCAAAATACTAAAAATTTCGGTATTGCAAAGTACGTATTCCTGCCTTTAAGTAAAATACTAAAAATACATCTGACGACACCACATTACCCACGCAATGGCTATTTCACGTGATTGAGGCGTGATTCGATGTTTAGGGCCGACTAAATTCGGGGCATTCCGTGAATGCATTCTGTTGTTGAATTTGTGTCAAAGTAAGAGTTTTGCGTTACCTACTACTGCTAGTTTTTGTTAAGGCCGGGGTTCTAACTTTCTAACACCG
>JAECMU010200505.1:0-15808 GCA_016106625.1 Dracogyra subfuscus
CCACCCTTACCCCTCTTGTTTCGTACCATTATGCATACTTGACCGACAACAACAAACGCAAGTACCTCTGATAAAGCAGCAGAAGCCTAATACAAATACTAGGAAGGGTAACACATATTCGGTGTACGAACATGGATATTCTACGTCACAAATTTGCCAGTGTTTGTTTTACAGCAAAATAATCTATATTAAGAAAAAATACCATACAGTCATGCTTCATCAGTGACAGAATAGTGGATAAATAAATTAAACATCAATTTTTATATTATTTTCAAAAACAAACAAAAACCATAATAAAAAATAAAAAACAATCATACACCTTCTAGCATATACTAGTATATTTGCGAATAATCTTTAATTAATATTTCAGGTGCTATTTTAAAAATGGCTGTCAGATATTCAAGATAGCAGATTAAAAAAATGGAAACATCAATTGCTTTTACTATTTGCCACTCAAATTTAAAAAACCCCAAAACAATAAAATAAACATGTTTTAAAATATCTATACAAATTTTTTACAAGATTACACAACAGCATCTAGAAATATGTTCATTAATCCGGATATTCATTATTCAAAACAAAGTGCAAAAAAATATGATAATTGACTTCACTTGACCGGACCTAATTTCTTAAAACAAATAGTTCAAATACAAACAAACGTTTAACTTGCTCCAAGTTCAACCATGGCCAGTAAATATCATTAGACAACTAACAGTAACACCTGCAAGAGTGTTCACATTTCTCAGTTGGTCGTATCTGATATTTTTGCAGCGGCCTCCGTGGTATCGTGGTAAGGCAATCGGACTACAGGCTGGTAGGTACATGGTTCGCAGCTCGGTACCGGCTCACACCCAGAGCGACTCAATGGGTAGGTGTGAAACCACTACACCCTCTTCTCTCTCACTAACCACTAATATCTAACAACTAACCATCTGTCCTGGACAGACAACCCAGATAGTTGAGGTATGTGCCCAAGACAGCGTGCTTGAACATTAATTAGATATAAGTACGAAAATAAATTGAAATGAAATGATAGTTTTGCTTCACCGTGGAAATGACAGGGTTCACTAACATATGTTACAGTTTTGTTAACATTTTCATAATGTTTATAAAATATAATTAATAAAACATTAGTATATATTATACTGACACCAGTTTCAAGAAATGAAAATGTCACAAAAGTACAACCTTTAAATTGAAAGAAAAATGTCGGTACATGTACATTTTAAACTTCAAAATCCGGTGAAAAAATACTTCAACATTAAATTGCTTTTTTAACATATTTATATAGAACTATTAATAGAAGCGCAAATAAAAGATCCCAAGGTTGCTGCCTGTAAAAGAGTAGCCTATGTGGCGAGTCGACAGCGGGTTTCCTCCAGACAACAGTGTTAGAATGACCATATGTTTGACATCCAATAGCCGATAATAATAATTTTACAAAAAATCAATGTGCTTTAGTGACATCATTAAATAAAACAAACCTTACTTTAAAAAGGTATGCATTCGTGTAACGTACAGTAGGCTATTATTTGACGATTTTAGAACTATAAACGTTCCTTTCTCTATATTTTTAATTTAATAAATAAATTGATTTTTAAAATAAAAATAAAAATAATTATTATTTAATGATGGATATACGTCCACACATCCGGGCCTAAACAGTAAACGTCCGTAGTTTTGTGGCCGAAAGTACAGTGTACTGTGAGGACCATGTAAATCATGATGACATTAACAATGATGGAGTTTGGAACTTGTATTTAGAACTTTAAATGTGTAATTCTTTTTATTGTGTCAAAAGTTCATAGTAAGGTCGAAATTTTGTATTTTATCCATCTTGGCGGCAATTCCCATAATTCCACTTCCGTTCATGCGCTGTTTCCGTTTCGCGTGTGTAAAGTCGCCATAATGTCGAGGGCTGTGAGTATATTTCTTCAAAACTTTTCGATCTGGTAAATTATAAAATGATATATTTACGATTTTGTCTCTTTTTCAGATGCTAAGTGAAGAGTCACATCCCCGCACATTGTAAGTATTATCTTTACTTTGTTAAATATTGACGATTTTTTTGTTGCTGTGATTGAGTTTCCGTTTCAGTTCTTGTGTGGGATAAAACGACTTCAGGACACTTTTGTCAACTTTTTACCATGTTTCGTTTTATATATGTATGTGCTTGTTCTTTTGGTAGATATGTGGGGAATTTGGATCCCTCCGTTTCAGAGACGCTGATTCTAGCCTTGTTTGGTCAGATGGGTCCCTGCAAAAGTTGTAAAATAATAAGTGAGGTAAGTGACAAGGAAACTGTTTAGAGGAAGTGGAGAAGCAAAATAGATCCATACTTTAGCACATAGTTCAAAATTGTAACTGACACATTTATTGCGGTTTTAAGATTTGTATTACCACTAATGTAAAGTTCTATTTTTTTTCAAATATGTAAAGGTACTTACTCAGTTATCCTCCCATAATATGTTTTCAAACAGATAAGCAAGTATTGCAAATTTCTATAATTAATTCTGAATTGAAAGCTAAATAATCTTTCTTAACTGTTCATTGGAATATACTCCACGAAACAGACAGCACTATAGATGTTAAACACAATACAGATTCAGCAGAAAAGTTTTTCCGACATCGTGTGTGCTGTGAAGAAGTTACGTCATATGTTTTCGAACACGTGATAGTTTCTATAAATAAACACCCGATTCGTAGCAGCACAATAAAGTGTATGTATGGTATGCCATATCTTGGCTGTGAGCAAGATGTTTAGCTTCTTCATCGTTAGATATAAAGGTCTGAGGTCCAGATTTGCTACATGACACGTCAATCGCCCTCTACAGCAGTTATAGTGTTGTAACTGGGATTGAAAGCCTTTTAGCAGCCTTATGGATGTCTATGCAATCGTGTATTGCAGCAGAATATGCCGTAGAAAGATTTTCTTGGGTGTATTGACGGTATGTAGATATCTCACTGCGAGAAGTAGTCTTAAAAAGGAAAAAGAACACTTGCCTTCATAAAATGAATATTGTAAAGTCTGGCAGACGTTAATAAGAAATGGTCTAAACAGGCTTCCATATTTTTCTAAAAGAATCGGATTTATTTCCCTTTACAGTGAATGACATATTCAGCATAGGTATAAACAAAGCAGACGGCACATCAAGTGCAGATATAAACGATGAAGTAAAGTGCTACGTTTGTATTTGCATGATGATATGTACCCAAAACTTGGACAGTGATTCATTACCATTATTTTCAATAAATTAATTGCCATACTTGCACCAGGACGTTTTATACACAACATTTTTGTTGCGAACGATGCACAATCTCTTATTGTCAATGTGTGATGTTTGTTGACGTCATACCTTCAATATCACGTGGAAAATCGCGTATAAATGAGCTGTTCGAAAACATATGATGTTCGAATTTATATGACGGTACGATACTGTAATATTACAACATGCTGCACTGTCATTGTAGCTCTACCTGGTTTATAGATAGTGATGTTCCAATAATCAACTATAACTTTAAAAAATGATCAGCTGGGCTTTACCAATGTGATGATCAATTATACAAATCCATAATCAGTGCTCAGTTATTAGTTAATGGCGGGTATGTGTCAAATGCCCAGAAAATTAATCATGTTCGTGTCAAACTGGATGTACCTCATTTGTAAATGTATCGAAAGTTGTATACATGCCATGAACCGAGTCAATCTGTTGACGGCAAGTGTATTGGACTAGAATCCAGTGTTCTCACTGGTCTGCTTTCAAGAATGGTGATGTTGTCGTGCCAACCTATAACATTTTCCTGCCCACTATATATATTTTTTTGTACATCCTGGTGAAAACACATCAACCATTTCAGACTTCAATAGCTTACTGTTACAAGTGCTCTACAAAGCGAGTAGAATACTCTACATGGCGACTAAAAACATTCCCTGTGCTATAAAAAATAAAATTACATTCGCCAATAATTTTACTTTTAATCTGTACACAAAACTGGATATCGGAAAACACAGTGGGCCAGTAGCAATTTATCTTCCATAAAACATGTTTTCTCTCGGTAATTTGTTTGAAAAATTAAAGTTTGAGACATGTTAATCGGACTGAATAACAATTTTCCAGTATTCGGGAGTAAATATGGTGACGTTAAGTGGGAGGTAATACTTCATTATGTTTTCTCCCTTAAATCTGCATTGTATGGTTTCAATCGTATATAATCAAGTTCCAGGGGACAATATTTCGAAATTGAGGTAACCGGAAGTCTGTTCACGTGGTTTTTACCCAGGTAACCAATTGTTCGGTTACGTGAATTATATTTGCGTAACCTGTGGGTTACCTCAAAGTTACTTTGAAATTATATTTTAAATACATAATGTTTTGCTCAAACATAAAGTTAAAACAAAGTACAAAAGAAAATGTTTTATAAAACAGTTTCTTTAATGCTTGCAAATCGAAAGAAGCGACTTGTAGATGGTTCTTTTGCTTTCTTACAATCGTAGTGTTGTAGATTATTTATTATTATTATCATTATTAATATTATTATTCACCGCTTGTCATCTGGATCGCAAAAAGTAATTTTTAGTTCCCCGAATCTAAAAAACACTGTCCTCGGGCATCAGGTCACCTTATCTAGAAAGTATTGCAGAAGTTAACACTATTGTAAAAGGACTAAATATCAGCCCAGTACTGAAACAAAATAAATATATTCCCTGTTGCATGATTAGACTAATAATGCTGGCAGCATAGCCCAGTGGTACAGTGCCCGCCTGATGCGCGGTCGGTCTAGGATCGATCCCCGTCAGCTAACCACTGGGTTTTTCTCTCGACATAACCATATGTCCAACGCCAATATAACCGCAATTAAAGTGTGTTGAGTGCGTCGTTAAACAAAACAAACAAAACATAGACTAATAATTTTCTTTTATAAATAACAAATAATGGCTACCATTTGTCACTGATATGTAAAATTTAGTATATAGCAGATTACAAAAACCTCACCAAAATACAAACAACAAATGTCCAGTTCCTCTGAACTATAAAACAGGCTACTCACTGGTGCATGATTAGATTAATACAAATAAATCTTATAATAACATAAAAAGAAACACCACAATTTGACGCTGGTAATTTTGCGGTGACAAGTATTTTACTTAATCGCTGGTACTTCTATACTACAATGACGTTCCAAATGTTTGTTATTTAAAGCTCATTATGCGATGTTAGTATTATCCATCTTTTGTGATATTTTAGCATTTTTTGTTTACGTCAAAAACCGTTTTCAACCTTTGTAAAATTATAAGCAATCCAATGTTATATCTACATATATGCCTTTAGAGATATAATAGTAGGCGTTTTAGAGGTCGGTGCACATTTCTTTAAAACATTTGAGCTGACTCTATATTGAACCTTCGGTCTCAATTTGCAACCGTTGGAATATACCATTGTCTACTGGTTTGCCGTGCATCAAGTATCTAAAAATCAGTCTAAAACATTTGTCTGAATACTAATAGGGCCTAGTATGTCTGCATGAATAAATTTCCTGTAATCGCAAAGTCTGCAAGTTTTAATTTCTGAACGTCTACAGGTCACGACGTAACCAATTTGCGGTTCACGTACATTTTATTTTACGTAACCGAAACGCGAGCAGAACGGCGGTTCGCATGAAATATTGTGCCCCGAGTTCCAAGTTTAAATACAAGCATAACTGCACTTTTAATTCACACGCGACTTGTTGTCATTAACGCATATCATCAAATGCTTACTAGCCAGTTAGAATAATGCTCACCATATTGTAATACCGAGCAGATTTAGCAGCAAATTTCAGCAGACAACCTTGGCGACGTTCTAAATACCAGACTTGTACACCTTTTATAATGTGTGTTGTGGTGTGGTCTATACAAAACTAGTTGGACATCCTATATTACCATAGTACAGAAGGATTTTTAAAGTGATACTTCAGATATAAAAGTGCTTAGTAAAACGGTTAAGTTGTATTTATGCAGTTATTAGTAACAATAAGACTGAAAATTAGTCTAGGTTATTTTGTTTTTGTGTTGTTTTTATATAAAGATACTCTTTAAAAGTCCACCGACTGAGCTAAATCCCAATAACAATTACGGCATTAGTAATGTGATGTAAAATGGCAGAAGAATTGATTTAATTAAAGTATATAGCTGGCTACTAAATATAAGTGGCTGGCGACGAAAATATTATACTCTACTGTCCAGGGAAGAGTAAATTTGACCTTGCTTTGTACAGTACTTTATTATGTCCCATACCAACGGTCCATTTGTCAGTTTGATACCACATAATAAAAGTTATATTTTATTTTAGCAATGAAACATTAATTTTCTTTTTGCAGATTAAAATTTTTCCAACTGAAACAATTTTATTTAGTACCAAATTTGTTACCTGATCAGAATGATCATTCCGTCATTTGTATTCACTACCTATTGTCTGATACGTTGTCCTCGGTTTCTTATTATATTTATTATTTTTCATGTATCTTAAAATCTTTATTAAAATATATATCTGTATTTTAATTGGTTCTTCAAAACAAATGCCTGTTAACAAAAGATATCTCATATTTCTGATCAACTTGAACAAAATTTGTCTGCTTGTATCATACATTTCATAGCGTTTTGCCATGTTCTGCTGCGTGAATTCTATTATAATATTTCGATATCAAAATAATAACTTTTAAGCAAAATAATTACATGATTCATTAACATTCTGAATACTTTGGTGGTTTTGCCAAGTATTTTCGCTTAACATAATAACAATGATGGCAGCATGTCACAGTCATTTTCGGGTATTAATATCTGATTGTGACAGCTAATTTATATCCCCTCCATCCCTAGTCAGGCCACCGATCTTATCTAATTTCTTTTTGACCACCCATCTAATCTAGCGACCAAAATTTTAAAGGCCCACTTTTTAATTTTTGGATGTAAATGTAAAAATTGTCCACTTAATTTTATTTATTTTTCTGTCCCAGAACAAGCCCCTGGCTATCCAGAGACTGGTACCGGGACAGACATGCTCGAAACTCTAGTGTTATATGAGCATGTAAAAATTATTCGCACTCACACTCATTTTACAAACAACGAAAATATTGGGATATCGATTTATTTAAAAAAAAAAATAATAATCCATGTCAGAAAACCACTGATATCAGAAATACCCATACGTAAACCCTGGGCTTACTTTTTAAAATTGGCTAACAGTAACACTTCAATTTTGTTTAAAGACAAATTTCAAATGTTTTAGCCTGAAAGTTCGCAAAAAATACTGAATACTATTATTCAAAGTGGGTTTATAAAAGGAAATGAAAGTTACAAATGTCATTTTCCAGGCTTGGATAATAAGGAATTATTTGGGGGAACTAATAAAATTGGTTGAATGTTTGTTTTTGGCCCTCCTCCTTTTTCCCACAACTTTTTTTTAAATATGTGTACAAAATGCCAGTATCCACTCCCTATAAAAAGGGGAGCTTGTACACCTATGAATACAGTTGATATTATATAAGTTTATGTTGGGGGTGTTTATTTTTTTTAAGTGATAATAAAAAGTTTTAGTTGTCATGCTAAATTATTGACACCATGTTTTTCTTTTTGAAAATATCTCAATATAGATTATTTCAGGATTCAGCGCCGCCCTTTGTGATATTACAATGTTGCCAGCTGTATATATACTTTCTGATGGTACGAAACGGAAAATAAAATTGTCAATCAGTAACATGTGACGTCATCTTTAAACCCTGTAGAGAGTGGGTGAGGGAGAAATTTAATAATATACTTGTATGTATAAACTAACATTTAATAGGTGATATTTGACAAATAAATGTAGTGTAAAATAAAGAATAATAATGTATATCATGGTGGTGTTTTATGTTAAAGTATGAACACAGAATGATAAACAAAGCATGAAAGAATGTTTTTTTGGATTACATCAGCATATTAAACAAAAAAAAATCATGTGTATTTAAAATAATGGAATACATGAAAAAAGGAATAAAAGTGATACATTTTAACTATTGTACAAGTGTGTCCAGAAAATTCATAACAAATGACACCATAGGTGTATTTGACATCTTGAATTAACATGTGTTTACACTAAACTGTTAATAACGTTGTCGTTGATTGGATAAATTAAACCTCTACTGGCTCTAAAGTCCGAACCATGTTGTTAACTACAATAAATTACTCTGCTACCTTTAAATACTGGTTGATTTCCCCCACATTTTGTCCAGAGGGAAATCGTTAAAAATGTTACAATGACAAAGATTACACATAAAAGATGGTCACCTATATCAATTTCAGTAATATCTCCTTATACCAAAAAATATTAATTATTTGCCATTTCGTGTCATCACTAATTATTAAAATGCTGGGCGGGGGTTGTTGCATATTTCCTCATCAAATAAAATAATGGGGTGAAAATTAAAGGAGGCGGCTGCTCGTCACCACACACATAAAAAAAAAAAAAGAAGGGGGCGGTTAGTTTGGTTACCATATTGTTGTGTGTTGGTAGACTTTGTAAAAAAACATATTCCTTATTTTGCCTAAAAAAAAGTTTATAAATACGAAACACAAGCAGACTCGACTTTTAATTGAACCGAAGATATTATCGGTCTGACATTCACAGGCAGTTCTAGTTTTGCTGGACCAATAAAAGTTTTAATATTATTAGTGATCTACTAATGTCGGATACATTTTTGTTATTTCCATCTTCATCAAATGAATCAATCGCTGTGATAAAATATTATCGCCAGCTAATAAAAAGTAGTTTCATTTTTGTAAAGGCGTTGTATATATTTTTTGGCACCCAAGATAAATGATTTTAATGATAAACTTCGTTGTTTTTTTATAAGCGTTCATATCCCCCAAAATGAAAAGTTTACAATATTTTATAAATAACTCCCGAATAAACGGAATGACAGAAAGTAAAAATCATCAGTTACAACCTATTATATCTGCAACTGAGGACAAAATATTTGACGATAGTTAGTGGAAACAAAAGACAGAATGACCGTTCTGATCATGTGACAAATTTGGAGCCAAATAAGTGAGTTTTTTTGTGTTTTTCTTTCGGAGATTGCCGAATCCGTAAAAAAAAAAATGTTTTCATTGTTCACATAAAATATAACATTTATTGTGTCTATCAAACATACAAATTGATACAGATATGGGACAAAATAGAGGCTGTTAAATTACGCAACGGTAACTGTCGAGACATTTATTTTGCAATGCCACAAACTATTTCAATAGCTTACGATTTTTTGTTTTAAAGTTTATTGTTTAGTTACTGATCATGTTTTTCTTTCATGGGTATTTATTCGTTTTAAACAGTGGAGGCCTTTGAATTCAGGAGATGCCATACATCTTTGCCTGCTGATCTCGGCTATAAAGAAAGAAATGTTTTATTTAACGACACTCAACACATTTTATTTATGATTATATGGCATCAGACATATGGTTAAGGAAAGGACCATACAGATTTTTTAGAGGAAACCCGCTATCGCCACTTCATGGGCTACTCTTTCCAATTCGCAGCAAGGGATCTTTTATTTACGCTTCCAACAGGTAGGATACACAAACCATGGCCTTTGTTGAACCAGTTATGGATCACTGATTGGTTCAAGTGGTTTACACCTACCCATTGAGCTTTGCGGAGCACTCACTCAGGGTTTGGAGTCTGTATCTGGATTAAAAATCCCATTCTTCGACTGGGATCTGAACCCAATACCTACCAGCCTGTTGACCGATGGCCTAACCATGACGCCACCGAGGCTGGCGATCTCGGCTATAAGTCAAATTCCTAATTTTAAGCCCTGATACAGGGTTTTTCTGTTTTGATTTATGAAATTCTGATGATAGAATAAGCCAAATTCTTAAGGAATAATGTGGTGAAAATTGATTTCAAATTGTAACCCTAAACTAGGTGAATCCCTATGTATAGACTTGGATAAAATTAGCTGGTGGTGGACTTACCATCAGTCATGTGTTTAAGACACAGTGTATATCGAAAATGTCACTTGATATTGATACTGGGTTGATACCAAGATAAATTACACCAAAAATACCAATAACAAAACCGAACATAAAATTAGGCCATCGGCCTCACACACATCACTCAACTAATTAAATAAACACCCAGTTGAAAGTAATTATTAAAAAACAAAAATTCAGATAACAATGTTCATAACAATCTTTATGCTATTCAGGCCATAATGTAGAATTAAATTTTGTAGGAGAGAAGTGAAGTCTCAGAAGAAAGGAAGATACGTTTAATAAAAATGTCAAAGTGAATATTTATTGGTACATTTTGTAATGTTTCCAGGGTTTGTGCCGCTGGTAGCCAAATTAGCCATTGGTTAATAAACTTTTTTTTTAAAAGGCTGGTAAAACTTGCAAGTGGCTAACATTTTTGCTGAGGCAATTTCTATTTTCTGATCATAAACGGTTACATGATCTATCCAACACTTTGGACATAATAATAATACCAATTATTCAATTAGCATAACAGTGATTTTGTGACCTGTAACAAGAAACAATGTCATTGATAATAGGCCTACAGCATAATGATGTTTGCTTATTATAATAATCACTGTTTTAATTTGGTTAATTTTAACATGTTTTCAACATATATGAAAGCAAAACATCGGGGGCCTAATTTCACAAAACATGAGGCAACATTTGTATTGCACCTTTTAATAATTAATTGTGCCCGACAAACTGTTTTCTTAACAAAATCGGCTACAAATCAAAACATAGTCTTATTAATATTGTCAAAAGGATGTTCAATAAATTGCGACACTTGTATATAGATGTGAACAGGCCAGTTTTTGATATTTATTGCTGTCATGTTGACACACCATCTCTGGACAGCTGTTGCACACCTGGCTAGATATCCATATATAAATGCTCAAAAACAGCTGACTGGAGTTGATAGGTATTTGTGATAAGATATAATCATACAATAGGTATGTTACCTTATTTACTTGAATGTTTAAATCCATTTTAATAGTGATGCAATCAGGTTTATTCCTGTGATGTGTTAATTTCACAAGTGAATATAGGTCATGTGCTATAATCATCTGAGACTGCAATAACATTGATCACACTCAAGTAAATTGATTATAATTGCAATCTCTGGATATAATGATTGATCATAAAATTCAAGTAAAAAAAAAAATGGACCAGTGAAATAGCTGATTTAATGAAATATGGGATTTAATTTTGTTTTATTGCTATGTCAAAAATCTATATTTAGCATCAGTCCAACAGCTCCACCTACTGATCATTTCCTATTTAGGTCACCTGGTGCTTTCTTGTGATATACTGATAAGTCTTTGGGTTGTTCTGGACCATTACCGCATCCAGATTCCAAACACTGAACATTGGCTATTCCGTTCATACAGATCATTTCATTTCACATTTTTAAGTTTAAAAAAATCACATATTCCAATCATACTTCCTGCAAAATCCTTGTCGCATTATGGGATCACATCTTTAATTTAGTAAGTGAGAAACATTTTGCAGGCCATAGGATTTCAAACTTCATATGAGACACTTTTTAAGTTCTGTCCCTTGTAGTCCCTTTTGATATCCATCCCTTGGAAAAGCCATTGGAAACTGTTAATATTATTTTTGTTGAGTAGTCGTACTGTATATATGGGAAACAAAATGTCAGTTCAGTGATTTTACCGGCATGGTACCGATAATGATCGTTACTATCAAATCTGAAGGCCTGATTTTGGCAAGTGATGAAAAGGATAAAAGTAATACATAAAATTAAATATGAAACAATGGTAAATTACATTTTTCATAAGCTGCACACGAAAGTCTGTTTTATAGTTTTCATGTTAGTAAAATATGTAGGAAGGTTGGTACTACATTTTAAAGATTCAGGCGGGGTTTTTTTTAAACCGACATGTAAATACCTATTTAATGATAGTCTACCTAATTTGCATTTACTAGTTTTGGCTCTCATTGATGTACAAGGTGGTGTTTACTCTTGAAATTACAATAAAGATTTCAGTGAACAGGTGATTTGTGCACTTTATTGGACTTAATTTAATTCTGATGACAGTTTACCTGTATTCCTCTCCAAAACAAAATATTTGTAGACCTTTATAAGTAACTTTTGAGCAAAACTGTCAAGAACCATTTTGAGTTTGTGATCTATTATACCAGTATTAAAGGTGCTACCTCGAAGTTGTGTAATGACAGCTGTTGCAAATCATGTTTTTATTAAATTTTGCTTTAGCATCTAAAAACTACACCTTTAACAATACTGAAAAGAAAAAAGAAACTTCCGATTTGTACATATAGTATTTCACTATTTGTTGTGTTAAAGAATTCATTGTCATGATTGTGTAATGAAATTATATAGGTAGTATTAGCCATGAGCTGTATTATCAGGATTCATGAATTTTATCGATTATTTTTGCACTGTTATTAGTCGACAATGTGAAATTCAGTTTGCACATGCACGCATAGTTTGACATGTCCAGTGTAGTATTCGGTCAATTTGTTTTACTTGTCTTGTGAACAAAAACGCTTCAAAATTTGTATAAAAAAGTTTTTATTACATACCACCATTCTTTACTGTGATTAGCAAACATTTACATAATTTAATAAGACTGTCACAAGTTACTTTGTCTGGAAAGTTGGTTGAATTATATGGAATTGAGCGTCTGGTGACGGACAACGTCATTCAGGTGATGTGAGATTTTATATCACACACACGTTCAATGAAATATTTTTTATTGCACAGTCAGAATTGTGTTTACTACAGAAAGATTAAATGGGTAGGAAAATTGAAATAAAAAATGTATATTGAAGATTGGAGAATCCTCAGCATACTTCAGATGTAGATGTTTATAGCAGTTATTCCCCTTTATTATGTTCTTGTTATCTTCCAGAGTTGTTATTGCTGTAATTTTTATATTTAAAACTAAACTGATTTTCGTATAGTTATTCAGCAATATGTTTATTTCAAATAATATATTGTTTGTGAATTCAGGAACTTTAGATGGTTAGAAAACTTAATATCTTCATTTTATTATAACAGAATTGACTTAATTTTGTACAAATCGCATCAGGCCATAGCATTTCAAACTACTGGGAAACACTGTTTTGATTCCATACCTTGTGATCATGGGAACCCATCAGAAACTGTTTATAGTATTTTCATTTAATAGTTGTACTTGATATATTATTGTAATAATAATAATAATGGGAAACATAATTTTAGTTCTATGATGTTTCTGTGACTATACCGGGTGACTATACCGGAAACAGTCGTTACTCACTGTGACCAATTACTCTCCATTGCTGGTAATGATAGGACATGTTTGCTTTGGAGTTTGAGCTCAGGAAAGTCCTCTTCCTCCTTTTTGCTTTCATGTAAGCACCACAAAGTGTTACAAAAACCACCAGGTATGCAAAATGTTCAAAACGTTATGAAAAGACTAGGATGACCGTGTTATATGCAATGTCATTCTAGATAATTTTCAATACGTAAACTACATGCAGTGAAAAATGCACAACTTGTTAGTTTTCACAGGATTTCATTTTTAGTGTTTTTTGTCTTTTAACAAAAATAGAAATTTTAATGAAGGATTTTCATTAATTTTCGTATTATTTATATTTTATTTCACATGAAAACATTTCTGTGTCATCTGCTGATATTTGACTAAAAACATTGACAAACAATTTGTTTGATTTGGTTTTATCTTTATTATAAAGTTAACCTTTATTAGGGCTTTAAATGATATATATATATAGATATTTGTGTAATTTTAATTTAAAGTATTTTGTTTTACTTTTATTTTATATTGAAGTCTGTGAGTCATAGGATTAATTGGCCCAATGGACTAGAGTTTTTCCCTTAACCTCAACTAGTCCTCCTTATTGATGTATCAATGTACATGGCATGTACTGTTCTGCCTATCCAAAAATACATGCACAAGACAGGGTTCTTACACGTCCTGGAAATCCTGGAATGTCCTGGAATTCTGTGATTTTAGAATCCAGGCTTGGAATGTCCTGGAAAAAGCAGTAAATTTTATTGTGTCCTGGAAATGTCCTGGAAATTTAGTCAAACTTTTGTGGTTTATTTTTCCTCAACTTTACTTTTGTTGTTCTCATGACCTGTCTACATTTAGACAACAATTTTTTCTAAAAACATTCATTGATTGAACATTTCACGTCCTGGAAAAATAAGAAAAAGTCCTGGAAAAGTCCTTGAATTTCATGTTTTTACAAGTGTAAGAACCCTGCAAGATCTCTTGCTGCTTTTTCAGTAGTGACAGAAGCTGATTTCCTCTGTATATTGACTACGGCTGGATGTAGACCAGTAGTAAAGCATTCACTCGATCTGTGGTCGGTCTAGGATTGATCCTCATTGATAGACCCACTGGGCTATTTCTTATTCAAACCAGTGCAACGCAACTGGTATATCAAAGTTTGTGGTGTGTGCTATCCTGTTTGTGGGATGGTGCATACAAAAGATCCTTTGCTACCAGTGGAAAAATTCAGCTGGTTTCCTTTCTACCAAAATTACCAGTTGCTAGTAGTAGCCACAGTTTGAAATTTACTGAGAATTTGTTAACAAATATTTCCTTTCATTTTGTAAATGATGGCTTTGAAAAATATTACTGAATAAATTATATTTTTGTAATGTTGATCACTTAACACTTTGTGCATGACTGCCTTTGTAACAACGAACATTGCAGTGATTTGTTTTTGTCATGTAACAGATACTCACGTTAAACTGTAAACAGTTTTATAGCTTCACTGCTTGACGTATCGAATAACATAGTATGCAGAAGACTGCTTCCTGGTATCCTACTTTACTTGTTTGACAGTGAAGAACCATGATATACTATAAGCTGATAGGAACACTTGATATTTATTTTTATCATCGGTTGAAGGCTTTTGTAGGAGATAAAACTGGCACCATAATTTACGATATCTCCTGTGATATTCTCCTAGGAGATATCACTTCTTTTGTTAATCACTATGTTTCAGCGCTAAACCTATCGTTAGTGATGTCACGCCACTGTCGTTCTGCTAGTTAGCGAGTCTACTGCTGTCAAGTATAGTAACATTCAACCCACATTACTGACATTGTTTACAATTGTCGCAAATGAAAATAATGATAAAAAGAATACCCATTTCGTGTCTTGTGATTTAATAAATTTATCAGCACTCATTGATGAACCTATAAAAGTCCTCAGCAAGCCTCGGATTTCATACTTTTATCAACTTGTGCTGATAAACTATGATATCACAAAACACTCAGGGGAGTATCCTCTATATAAGAACTACAGTATACTTTACACTGATAAGGACACTGATATATATATATATATATATATGTATACATGTATACATGTATACATGTATATACGTGTATATGCAGGTTGAGAGTGATCTCATTGATATTGTATTGCATTGAATGTCATTGTTAACATGTGAACTCCTATAGATTTATTAGCTGTACATATTACTTCTAGAAATAAGGGGGCAGGATGTAGCCCAGTGGTAAATCGCTTGACTGATGCACAGTTGGTCTAGGATCAATTGTCCTTGCCCATTAGGCTATTTCACGTTCTAACCGGTGCACCATATCAAAGGCCATGGTATGTGCTGTCCTGTCTGGGATGGTGCACATAAAAGATCTCTAGTTAATAAATGCAGTTGGGTTTCCTCTTGACACCATATCAAAATGACCTAATGCATGGTTCGCACGGTTTTGAAAAGTGCTTGAATTTAGGAGTTTGAAATGAAAAGTGCTTATTT
>JAECMU010200533.1:931-14360 GCA_016106625.1 Dracogyra subfuscus
GTCTGTTCAGGGTCCAGTTTAGACAGGATTCCGGTCTGTTCAGGGTCCGGTTTAGACAGGATTCCAGTCTATTCAGGGTCCAGTTTAGACAGGAAGGAAGAAAATGTTTTATTTAACAACACACTCAACACATTTTATTTACAGTTATATGGCATCAAACATGGTTAAGGACCACATAGATATTGAGAGAGGAAATCCGCCGTCACCACTTCATCTTATCGATTAGCAGCAAGGGATCTTTTATGATATTAGAAGTATTAAAAAAAAAAAAGTGAAGTTATTAATTGTACCCACCAGCATGACTGACATTTCATTTTTATACCATGACGTCTGGTTAAGTACTATGAAAAATAAAAGTTAACTCATTAGTGTACCCACCAACTTCTTCAGTACTTTTGATTATTCCAAGATTATCACGCAGCCATCTGACACATGCTCCAGCAATAGCAACTGATCCCTGTTGAAAAAAAAGGAATAATAATGAGAAAAAGTAATTTCTCTATGCTTCTACATGTATGTGTCTTTCTGACATAGGCTCTCAAAGTCGTCAGACTAAGCCCACAGCTAACATTTGATAAGGAAATAAGAAAGAAAGAAATGTTTTATTTAACAACGCACTCAACACATTTTCTTTACAGTTATAGGACGTCAAACATATGGTTATGGACGACATTGATAATGAGAGAGGAAACCTGCTGTCACCCCTTCATGGGCTACTCTTTTCGATTAGCAGCAAGGGATCTTTTATATGCACCATCCCCTGAGGAATGGCAAGTGTGTGGCATGGACAGCCACAAGATATAAAAACCTGTTGTGGTTGGCATGACAAGGACTGGGATGTGGAGGTGGACAGCGAAAGAAGTTAAAATGATAGGATGAGTTGCCAGATTAGGAAGAAATAAGATGGATTTCAAAGGAGTAAAAGAAAAGGGGGTAGTAGGATACAAAACAAAATAATAAAAAAATATACTGTAAAATGGGTAATATTCACGGGATTAACTTTTCGCGACCAGTCAATTATTGCCATTTCGCGGTTTTTGTTTTTCAATACTACTGCATTCTTTTTAATCCACAAAGATAAAAGAACTGTGACTGATTTAGCCTAATAGTAATAGTATTTGACTGATGACCAAGTGGTACAATCAAAAGCGTTTTATCTCGAGATGGCCGCTTGGCTCATGCACAATGAATGACTGTAATCCCGAATGTGGATTAATCAACTCTCCCATAAGTGTTATAATTAATAACTTTCGGTGGTTGAAAACGTCTCGTCCTATTTTGTTTGAATACACACATTCTCAAAAGTACCAACGGATTAGGCTTATGTCAAGACATCGGAATGAGTTGGTCAAACATGTGTATACAGCTGCTACCGGAAGTAGTAGTAATAGTAGTACTACTCGGACAATTTATTTTTTATTCTTGCAGCTATTGATTGGATGCTTACCAGTGTTGATTTTAAATTTTGAAACAAATTTGTGAGTAAATGAAATTTATTAACCTTATTTTTATATTTATTTTTTTCAAAGATGATACTACAGTATTAATATTCGTGTGAGTTTAAATTTTCGCGGTCAAATTAAAATCGTGCAAAATGCGAAAATTACCCGTTTTATTTTTATTTATTTTTTTGTCTTTTGTTTAACAATGCACTCAACACATTTTAAGTACGGTTATATTGGCGTCGGACACATGGTTATGTCGAGAAAAACCCCAGTGGTTAGCTGACGGGGATCAATCCTAGAAAGACCGTGCATCAGGCGGGCACTGTACCACTGGGCTATGCTGCCCGCTTACCCGTTTTATAGTATATAATAAAACAAACCCACATTACTGTCAATCACTATGCATGCTTCTACAAAAATGACTGAAACATAAGGGACAGAAACTAGTCTTCTAAACAATATCTACTCTAAAACCTTGATCTTACCTCCAGTGCATAGACAGCAGGTTTGTTTTTACCCAGTTTATATGCAACTGTTGTCAGCAGACCCGTTTTCGAATCAATTGGCTGAAAAAGTGTTAGAGCTAACTGGTAATAATAAACACACATCACAAATCTTATAGTTTTCTCAACAACAACTGTGAAAAATAAATTTCAAATTCTATTCAAAAACCAAAATATAGAAAACAAGAATATATGCCAATTCATTTAGCTGCTTCAATATGTTACTTCTGACGAACAATTAACTGTACACATTTTCAGATAATTAAACTTATACATTTTAAATAATTAAACTTATACATTTTCCGATAATTAAACTTATACATTTTAAATAATTAAACTTATACAAATTCCGATAATTAAACTTATACATTTTCAAGTAATTAAATGCATTTATTTTAAGGTAATTAAATATGCACATTTTCAAATAATTAAATGCATGTATTTTCAGATAATACCTTGTTGGCTTTTCAGTTAGTTATTTATGAAGACCTTTAAATTTATTTATTAGAATCAATGTCGGTCTATTTATGAAGACTTAAAAAACCAAAATGGCAGCACGCTGCTAAAAAATGTATTGCTTACCGATGGTCCTGTATTGTACAAGAGAAAACAGCCAGTCCCATATCTGACCAAAACAAATTTGAATTATCATTAATGAATTAAACCAAATCACAGTACTAGTTATAAACAAATAATTTATTTTAACATGAAAAGAGTAGGCTCTCCACAAGTACTCAGGTAAGGGTCTAGTCTAACAAGAGTACCTGTGCAAGGAATAGGATAAGATCACATATTAACGCACCTATATCCAATTAATGTTCAAACATCATGCAACAGGCCTTCTAGAACTTTTGTAAAATCCACTAGCCATGGGATCAGTAAGTTAAAAATGTACTGGCTATGATAAAACAATTTGCTAGCCCTACTTCACTTTAAGTTAATAAAATTTTACTAAATAATAGTAATAATCAGATATGTCAGAAGGTCTATACTAAAGAGGCTTAAAACACTAACATTAAGGGTTGGAGGCAGGTCAGTATATTCATATTTACAAAATAGAGTTAACTGCAACATTTGACAATTTTTCTTTTCACTAGCCATTTGACATGGCAATATAATTATTTACTAGTCCAGCATTGAATATCATTAGCCACGGGAGTGGGGCTACCATAATCTAGAAGTCCTGAGTACAAGGAAGAGCATTCTCATTTAATTATATTAGTTAAGTCATTTTGCCATACACTTGCCGCCGATTACATTACAGGGTTATCACAATGTGTGCAAAACAATATAATGGTATGATTTGGCAATCATGTTCAACACTGGAGTAAGGATGTATAATGCTATTTTATCCTGCAATCACTATAAATAGTGGCAAGATATGATGACTAGATAAATTTCTATATTTTTGGTCACTGACCAAAAATATAGCTTTTTTAGGTCACGTGACATAAGCTGACTCGACTCGAGTATTTCAGAGTAGAATTTCAATAAACATATTCGTTAAATCAGTTATTGAAGTGCAGTAAATACAAATGACTTTTAGTTTTACGATAACAATACGAAACTTGTATATTTATTTATGAATTAGAGCTCAAAAACGTTTTTTTAATGTGACAGAATGTAGCCAGCGTCTTACAAATAATGACGTCATGTATTTTGCCTTGCCTTGCTAGATAGACAATACTCGCTTTGCGTACACAAAACAGAAATAAATAATGATTTTCCGAATATTTCTGTAGCATTGCAGGATAAAAGAAATAACTGGTTACTGTTTTAAGATATCTGCTTTATCCTGCTCAGGTCGAATGGCGAATGCAGCTCGGCAGAGCCTCGCTGCATTCGCCATTCTAACCTTCGTAGGATAAAGCAGATATCTTAAAACAGTAACCAGTTTTTCCCTATTTACTTCATTCTTTAGTCTCCTTATCACCTAGTATAAGTGTCGGGTACTCGGGTCCAAGTAGAGTTTGACCCTTGAGTACCAAAGTCCAATATTTTTGACTCGTGGAGGACTAGAAAAAGGAAGACTCTCCACAAAATGTAATAACTGAATAATAAATACAGCAGCATGACAAGATATAATTAAAATGAAAATTAACTCACGTATTTTTCGCTTGACCTCGTTGAAAACACGTCTGTCCTACAAGAGCAGATTGCTGATCTCCCAGAATCTAATAAAACAAGTTAGTTTTATTTAACGACACCATTAGAGCAAACTAATTTATTAATAATCGGCTGTTAGATTTCAAACATTTGCTTATCCTGACATATAGAGGAAATCTGTTACATCTTTCCATTAGTAAGAAGAAATCTTTTATATGCACCATCCTACAGACAGGATAGCACATACCATGGCCTTTGATTTATATATCAGTTGTGTTGCTCTGGCTGGCACGAGAAATAGACCAAAGGGCCTACCAATATGGATTGATCAAGAGAGTACTTTACCACTTGGCTACGTCTCGATACATCTCCCCCAAATCAACATTAAAACAAATAAACATAATGATTAGCTACAATGAAATCCCCCTCAAGCAAATGCTCTACCGACTAAGCTAGATCTCACTCCCAAGAATACATACATAAGTCAAGTAAAGTACTATAGAGTTTTGGCTTTTGAGAAATGACCCACTAGTCTGACAAAATCCTACAGGTAGTACTAAATCAAATAACTTCCGGCTGGGTCTGAGTTTGAGGTTGTATGGGGTACTTGTATATAAAAGAGTGCTAAAATTGTGTGTGAAAGTAGGGTAGTCATAGATGCGATCCGTTATCTCTGAAATGAGCAGCTTGACCCCCAATTTTATTTTTTCTGTACCATACACCCAACAATACCGATCAATATCATTAATAAGATGTTCCGGTCTCAGTGGCACAGCGGTTAAGCCATCGGACTACAGGCTGGTAGGTATAGGGTTCGCAGCCCGGTACCGGTAAAAACCCAGAGTGAGTTCTTAAGGGCTCAAAGGGTAGGTGTAAGGCCACTACACCCTCTTCTTTCTCACTAACCACTAACCAACTAATAACTAACCCACTGTCCTGGACAGATAACCCAGATAGCTGAGGTGTGTGTGCCCAGGACAGCTTGCTTGAACCTTAATGGGATATAAGCACGAAAATAAGTTAAAATGAAATGAAACAAGATGTTACCCCAGGGCCCGTGCTTATAAAACTTAAAGTTTAGACTTTAAAAAAGTCCAGACTTTAATGTAATGTTATTTGAATGGTGTTGCAATGACGTTAAAAAGTCTAGACTTTAAGGTTTATAAGCGAGGGGCCAGATACTGAAACTGGTCATATCAATAACGAATAGTTACCCCGGATATTGGAAGCCCTTTTAGTGGTCCATCAACCATATGGCCATAGATTTCAGAACAACTGTGGATTTCTGGAAGAATTTCTTTGGGGATGTCAAAAAATCTGTGAAAAAAAGGAAAGAAACAAAAGTTAACTAAAGTTGCAATGGTTGTATTTATTATAAAAAGAAGGAAATTTTTATCCTTCAGTTTATTATCATCAATGAATACTGTAGATCCCAAAATTAATGCGTCCCTAAATTAATGCGAGTCACGGTGGTCAGACATTAATGCGACATGAAATTAATGCGAGTGGCCTCCCTTTGAAATAAACTTTTTTCATCACAATGCTTTGAAAAATAAATAAATAAAAATTTCTAGTGCAATATTAGTGTTTGCAAAATGAATTAATTCTTAATTCGAAATGACATGTGTATTTAGCTATCACTTCCTTTTCCGACATTTCCGGCTATACCATTTCATAACCACTTATTTGATTGGCTATGCTAATATTGAAGAAGAAAAACAAAGAAACAGTCGATCTCAGAATTAGCGTGTTAAAACCTATTCATGCGCGATGGATCGTGTCGGCTTTTGACAAGGTGGCCAAAGGCAAAGCAATCATTACACGTGGCTGGCAACTTGCTGGTCTATTAGATAGCTCCGTTACCCATAGTCAGTGTAATTAAACTGTCGCGCCTACGATGATTTGTGCTCCATTTGTGTTGTGTTATATAAATGTATCGGTATTTTAAATTTGTATTGTTTTGTTTTAATACAGACAAAACATAGAAAAAAATGCGTCATATTATTAATGCGAATAGAATGGCCTCGCATTTTTCGCATTAATATTGTGATCGCATTAATTTCAGGATCTACAGTATATGTTTAATGGAAAGGGAATCATCCTAAATCCAAATCAAGTTCTGTGAATCACAGACTCTGTCATAACCTTCTCCAAATGTGTGTAGCAGGTTTGTAGATTAACAGGTTTATTTTTCCATAATTAGTAGTAAGGTATCTTTTATATGCACCATCCCACAGACAGGATAGCGCATGGTCTTTGATATACCATTTGTGGTGCACTGGCTGGAACGAGAAACAGCCCAAGGGGCCCACCAACAGGGATCAATCCTAGACCGACCACACATCAGCAAGTGCTTTCATCCCACCCATATTTAAGACTTACTTGCATAGGTCATTGTCCCACTGCAGTGTGTGTAAATTCATTAGCATGGTTCGGCTGGCGTTCGTCACGTCCGTGAAATGCTTGCCACCTTTTACTCCACCTGTCCAGTTCTGAAGGGACAGCACACAACACATAAGGCGATAATACCAACACATCCCAAAAACAGAATGAATGAATGAGCTATATGAGCACGAAAAATACATGGGCTATTGGGTGTCAAACTATGGTAATGGGGTAAACATTAAATCACATAAAAATAAAAATTCAAGATTTAGACAAAACACAGTGTAAAGGACTGTGCAAAAAATACAAAATTTATACAAATATCACAGCATTTTACGGACACTGAATTTTAGAAAAAAATTTAATTTGTGCTGTATTGGCCATTCTCAAAGAGAATGTCACACCCCTGCACCACGATGAGGTTACAGCACGCGCAGGGGTACAAGTGCAGTTACCAGTAATGATTGAATGAAGCACAAAGGAAAGAATGTTTTATTTAATGATGCTCTAAACACATTTTAAAGTTTATTTTCTTTAATGATACCACATCAAAAATCAGATAAATGTTGCATCTGAAAAATGTGGCCATTTTTAACAGGTTGCGTTAAAAGGAATGAATGAATGTTTAACGACACCACAGCACAAAAAATACATCAGCTGTTGGGTGTCAAACTATGGTAAATGCAACAACCATGTGATGATCAACATCAATATAAAAATTCAATCCAGTTAAAAGGAAACCCAATACTTTTTTATTAGAAGGATAGCACACACCACGATACACCAGTCACGATGCACTGGCTGGATTGAGAAATAGCAAAATAATCCAAATAATGAGGATCAATACTAGACCAACCACGCATCAGACAGGGTGTTTGACCACTGGCCTACATTCCACCCCCTCAACATATTTTATCGACGATTCTATGGCATCAGACATGTGGTTAAGAACCACACAGATAATGAGAGATAGACCCTGCTGCCGCCACGCAATGGCTACTCCTTCCAATTAGCAGTACAGGATAGCACATACCAAGATCTTTGATATACCAGTCACAGACCTGTCCACCTTTAGTCAACAGAAAGCAGGAGATGTGTGTTGAAAAAGCAGGAGATTTTGTCAAAAAGCAGGAGATTTTTAAATTCACACAATTTAACCCCAAAATCACAAGATTTAAAAAAACATTTTTATTACAACAAGTTATATGAATACTATATAAGGTCATGTATATCTTGGCATTAAAAAAAAAAATTAAAATAAAATAATATTATTTTTATGTTTAAATATTATGATTTAATACATATTTAAAAAATATTTTTAAAAATTTATTCAAAAAATTTAAGAACCTGAACAAGAAATTAAAAAAAAAAAAAAATACATTTACGGTATTACACTTACAGCCTTACAGGTTGCATTACATTATCATTTGTGGTTAGTGTACCTAAGCACTAAATACAAATTTATATAAATCTTATAAATTAATAATCAGTTTTTGCTATAATGAGGAATGGTGGCGTGGTACTTATTTAAAATCATTATAATGATGCAATAAACATTGTATTTTCATTAATCACAAGTAAAACCTCATTACGGACATCGTGTGAAATATACCGGAATTATACCCATTTCTGTGAGTAACTTTGTCAATGTGAAAGAACTTTTTTTTTTTATTACAAGTACAAAATTAATTTCTTGAAGTGAACCTATAACCAACATTTTACTGCACAAACATACAAAATTAACTGACACATGTATTTTTATACAGCTAATTGGTCTTTTGGTTGTCTTGCTGTGACATGTGATTTTAACATGCATGTGTGTATCGCTGTCAACTCGAGTCGAAGACTGGCAATTCCGATTCGTCATAGTTGCATTATGTAATCCATTGGGAAGACGTTTTACAATTCAGACGTGTTTTTAGGTATTTTTATATGGCAACACTGAATATCAATACACAGCCTGTTGGCAGTGTTGAATTAGCGGCAAACAAACATAATAAAATCATTTTATAAACTCCATGTGCTTTTTCGTGAATTTCCGTGATTATCCTTTTAGAATTATTTCCCTTTATTTTGTTTTCAGAAAAGTGACAGTGAAAAAAAAAATGTTGTTAATTTTTATTTATTTTATCGGAAGATTTATTGTTTTGTCGGGAGATTTATTGTTTTGTCGGGAGATCGGAAGAAAGGTTCAAAAAGCGGGAGACTCCCGCGTAAATCGGAAGAGTTGACAGGTTTGTAGTCATTGTACACTGGCTGAAACAAGAAATAGAATTTTGTTTTTGAAGTAAACACATTGGACATACAGTTAAGTACTACCGTATATCTTCGCCTGTAAGTCGACCCCCCTTTCCCTGGTAATACAATCAGCAATTTATTATTTGACCCGCTTATAAGATGACCCAGTTTCTGTGGCAAGTTGTTCTTGACATTATTAAATGATTATTATGATATTGTGGTAAAAGATTTTCACTTCACAAACAACTAACGTCGCCATACTTCATTTGTTTCTTAAAGTATTTCCTCCATATCAGTATATGAACCCTCTGTATTGTTACGTTTTATAGTAACATGAAACATGGTTTTCATTTAAAGCTAAATTATGTAAAGAAATACAACAAACAAGGTGAGTTCTTTTATATATATACATTTTTACTAGTTTCTTTTTAATAATATTTCATAATTACAACGTTCAGTAATAAATGCCACATGGTATAAAATATCGTACTAATTTTTCGCTAACACCGAATTCACGTTCTGCGGCACAGTTATTGTTTTCTTTGGCAAAGGCAATAACCTTAAGCTTGGATGCTGCATCATAAGAATTCCGTTTACGTTTCGGTATGATTGTTAATGACAAAATATCGTGGCAATGAAAAAAGTGTGACGATCGACAAATTAATAAAGTAATGTTTTATGTATATATAAATTATATCCAAATTAATTTGTGTAATTGATTACTGCACCAATTAATATTCATTAGGTTTGTACATAATTGACTACTGTGCCAGTGAAACAAGCCGGTTTTGCTTATTTAATATTCATTAGGGTGACCTCGTTTTCATTGGTATCAAGATCACACGAGGTCGGTAACTATTGTTTCGAGAGCAGGAAGTTACGTAAGCCGCGAGATTTTCCTACCGGTCCCCTTACCACTGGTTGAGTATTAAAACAAAGATCAATTTGCTTGTGTTGTGTTAACATTAAACAACACACCAACTTCACAAGTTTCAAGTTTACCGGATTATGACCACATATCATTATCTGTGGATCATATTGTAAGCCGCCTAATTAACCTCTACTCGTGTCTTTTGGTTCAGACATGGGTGTGTTTACCAATACCAAGTGGCTTTGTAAAAACAACAATAACGGATCAAAAGAATCAAATAATGTTTTATTGCAGTGAATAAATATTAAAGGTAAGTACATGTAGTACTGTTGTGAGTTTGAAGCTACTATGAGATGAGATCGTAATTTATAAACAAACCCATGACAGACTCGCAAAACGTCATTTACGACATGTTGGGGATTTATTTATTTTTTAGTTGACTCTCTTATAAGTCGACCCCCTGGCTATTTGCAGAAAATTTTGGTGTAAAAAATGTGACTTATAGGCGAAGATATACGGTACACAGATGCGAGAGCAACTCTTTTTTTTTTCTCTTTTTTTTGGTGCTCTATTGGTGTCGTTAAACAAAACAAAACTTTATATTCCACATTGTAGAACAGTGCTGGGTGAAGTATTACTTGATGGTTGTTTTTCTTATTTTTTCCTTTGTTTAAATGCCACATTTAAAAGGTTCCTGCTAAAGTTATTGGTAAATTTTCTTCTTTTATGTTCGGGGATAGGGGTGGGGATGGGTGTTGGGGATGTTGGAGGGCGTCCTTTATAGTATTTTAATATTTTTAAAAAGCTATTGGTATGTTTGCAGATATATCGTACATCAAAGAACTCCTCTGGCTTTGTATGCGAAGTGTTCGGGGCGTAACCCAGTGATAAGGCGCTCGGTCGATGCGTGGTCGATGTAAGATCAATCCCAGTTGGTGGACCTATTCCGGTATATCAAAGGCTGTGGTATGTACTACCCTGTATGTGGGATGGTGCATATAAAATATCCCTTGCGGCTAGTAAAAAAAAGAGCAACTCTTACCCACAGGAGCCACGAGTCGACAGTACCGAACAGACACGTTCCATTCTTGACGGCTTGCTGGACTTCCTCGCAGTTAGACAGCAGCCAGTACAGCTTGACGGCGCTGAAGTACGTCGCTAAGGGAAGACCGCACAGAGGCTGAAACCACAAACAAAAGTCTACATCTGCTGACTCTGTCGTTGAACAAAAACAAACTTTAAATATTTGTATTCGTGATACGTATTGTATTCGACACAATGTGTATTTGTTACACCCCTAGGTGACAGAGTCACAGCATAGCATATTTTGTTTAATTAGCTGATTAAAGCAAAATAAATGTGTATAATTCTTAATGAAAACTCTGGCAATACAGACATTGTTTTAATACATACCAAAAACAAAATGGCTTTAAATGACTTTTCTGTGAAAATGTAGACATGTTAGTGTTCTTTAAAAAGAAGGTGACTAGACAATAAACACACCTATGATTAATCAGTTTAACTTTTAAAAAATAAAATAAATACTGTTCTTTCTTTCTGCAAAACCTTTTCAATTTGAATTCATGGACGTAAATAAATATTTGTATTAGGGCGGGATGCAGCCCAGTGGTAAAGCACTCGCTTTATGTGCAATCAGTCTAGGATCGATCCACATCGGTGCGCCAACTGGGCTATTTCTCGTTCCAGCCAGTGCACCACGACTGGTATATTTAAAGGCCATTGTATGTGCTATCCTGTCTGTGGGATAGTGCATATAAAATCCCTTTTAATCGATAAATATAGCGGGTTTCCTTTCTACGACTGTCAAAATTATTAAATGTTTGACATCCAACAGCCGATGATCAACAAATGAATGTGCTCTAGTGATCATTATACAAAACTAAACTTTAAATATTTGTTTTCGTGATACGTATTGTTTTCGACGCCATGTGTATTTGTTACACCCCTAGTCTCATGTAAATTGTATGTACACATTACTTACAGTTTCTGCTTTAAATTATTAGTTTTTGAAAATCCACGGTTTTCCTGGTTGTCTTTTTCTATGATCATCAACATATTAGTATTATCACAGTGTTTTAAGCAACATTCTCTTCTCTAGTGCCAAACGCTCGAGACTTTATAATATACATGTATATAATACTTCAACCTGAATAAGAAAACCGTTACTGTCATAAAAACTGTATCTCTGCAAGTACATGTAGAGTAGAGAAGGCACTGGCACGGTTGTGATTGTATTTACGTACTGTTGTAAGGTTCTTTGTCCACAGGAGGACTGTTTTAAAGTCACATTCCGGACTTTGTTGCAATTTTTAAGATGTTATTGACTAAAAGAGACTTTTTAACCATTTTAATTACATATCAAGTATATTTTTCTGCATAAAATACTAGAGGCTGTACAGGGTTTTATCACCTATGTTGCTTGACTCTGAATATCGGCACCATTCCCCAAGGTTATGTCGGGGTTTTTTCCCAATTTGGAGTTTGAAAAATCCCAATATGAATGCTAAAACTTCCCAATTTGTATTTGTTGCCTTTTAATATTCTTGAAGCTCTTTTTATTTTGCTTTTTATTAAATCATTGATCGCTTTCGATAAGAATAAACAACAATCAATATTTTTGTGGCTTTTAACAAGATTTTGAAAGGGAACACAAAATTCCCAATTATTTTGTAAAACTACGCAAAAATTCCCAAGTTGAAAGCCATGGGAGTCAAGTCAAATTTCAGAAATAAAACCCTGCTGTATATTAAAAATGTTTCTGATCATTCTAATATTTGTACTAGGTTAAGTTTCATTTTATTTCCAAAATGTACAAAATTATTTGAAGACCAAATTCAGTTTGGGCTTCTTACAAATACTAAGACAACCAGAAACACACTGAATATTCAGACACTGATATTCGAAACAAGCAAATGTATTCAATATGTAAGTTTAATCATAGAAATATTTGATTAGTCGAGAATATCTTACAATATTTTTGTGGCTTTTAACAAGATTTTGAAAGGGAACACAAAATTCCCAATTATTTTGTAAAACTACGCAAAAATTCCCAAGTTGAAAGCCATGGGAGTCAAGTCAAATTTCAGAAATAAAACCCTGCTGTATATTAAAAATGTTTCTGATCATTCTAATATTTGTACTAGGTTAAGTTTCATTTTATTTCCAAAATGTACAAAATTATTTGAAGACCAAATTCAGTTTGGGCTTCTTACAAATACTAAGACAACCAGAAACACACTGAATATTCAGACACTGATATTCGAAACAAGCAAATGTATTCAATATGTAAGTTTAATCATAGAAATATTTGATTAGTCGAGAATATCTTACAATACAATTAAGCAAACTGAGAAATGTCCCTTTAAATTAAATATTAAATAAATATTTTTGGTTTTATAGTGACCTATTGTACACTTTTAAAAATTAGTAGTGGGCTTTTGTCCAGTGGTTCATATAACCGTAAATAACTGTGATCTCGTGGGTCACTGTTGTGTATCGAGTAAAACTACTTACACGAAGAGAATCTTTGTTTTTCTGTGAAGTTTTTGCAATCAGTTCTTTAACAGTTGCACCAGTCCTAGCATCCAGCCAAACTGAAACAGATAAATATTGTTAATCATTATTAATTAAACATAGTAAAATATTTTAAACATTCATTCATTTAGTCTTCAGTCATCCAAACAGCTAAAGTACATTGTATATGTAGCTGTAAAACTTAAGTTCTGACCATAATAGAATAGAAATAAAACAGTCATTCTCTCAGTAATACTGGCCTCGATAGTGTTGTGTTTAGGCCATCGGTCTACAGGCTGGCAGGTACTGGGTTCAGATCCCAGTCGAGGCATACAGATACCGACTCG
>JAECMU010200580.1:2841-21394 GCA_016106625.1 Dracogyra subfuscus
TCAGTAAAATAACAAGGGGATGGGGCCAGTAAATACAGCAGGATTCAGTAAAATAACAAGGGGATGGGGCCAGCAAATACAGCAGGATTCTGTAAAATAACAAGGAAATGGGGCCAGTAAATACAGCAGGATTCAGTAAAATAATAATGGAATTGTTCATCTAAACAAACAGACACATGTGTGTAGGAATTTATGCAGGTGGGGTCTAGACTAACAGGTGTAGTTTCTAAAGGGGGGGTCAAGTCTTGTACTTCCAGAAAATATATTCAGAATAGTAAATTTGCTTAAGCAGGGGGAATTTCAACCCCAAAAATCCCAACCCGCACACGGGCCTGACAAAAAAGGGCACTTTTAAACTATAAAGAGCTTTTTTTTTTTACAAATATTCTGCACCTTCCCCAAACCCACTCACTATGTATGGGGATGAAAATCAACATTTTTAAACATCAAAATTACTTAATTATTCACATTATTTGTGAAACATTTTGACCAAAGCTGTGACATGATTACAAATTGACTGGTGAATGTGACAGTGAATGGAATTATGGTGACCAATACAAAATTTATTGAAATTTCAATCTAAGTAGACATAACACAATTCTTGTATGTTATTTCAATATTATGAAACGTTTCAGTTACATTTGGACATACTAAATACAAAACAATAATTTTAAAACAATACACTGACTTTTCCTTTTCAGATTCCATCTTGGATTCATATTTTCTTTTAACTTCAGCAACCCGTTGAGATTTTTTCTTTTCCTAAACAAAATAAAATTAACATAAAAATAAAATACTGTAACAAACCATATAAAGCTATATGTGCAGGAATAATTACACTGTAATTATATTTTTAAAGTGAAAAGAACATCAACTCCTACCAAAATGCAACAAGTATTCTGAGAGTACTGCTAAACTAATACATGACCCCTACTAGTCCCAACAAATTTTGGCATCTCCCAAATTCAAGGGCCATAATTCTGTGAAAAATGAGTAAATTGCCAAGAAAGTCAAATTCGATTTATAACAGTACATAATAAAGGTATATACAAAATTTCAGTTCAATATCTTAAGGCACTGTACAAAAGAAGTCCAGAAAAGAAATTTTCATATCTGCTAAGTCCAAGGCCCATAACTGTGAAAAATGGGTAAATTGCCATGAATGTTAAACCTGATCTGTAACAATACATGATAAATGTCAGCTCAATATCTTGAGGCATTGGGGGGAAAAGAAGTTCGGAAGGACAGACAGAAGAATGACAGATGGACTGACAGACGAAACCCTATAGTCCAATTCGTTTGGATAGGTAGGAGACTAATAACACAAGATGCAGTAGGTGGGTAAAGATTGTCCTATAACCTTAAAATATGTGGAATGAATTTTCTTTTAGCAATATTATGCCAACCTCATACTGTTCAATTACATCAAGTGCCAATAAACATTATGCTACCACCTTCTCCGGTCTTAAAAGTACACATGGGCCGTTTTTACAGTTTGTTTTCAACATTAAAAACATGCACTAACAATAACTCCTTTTATCAGAAGCATATGGTGTGTATACTAATGAAAACCGTGGCAATGGTTAACAGCCTCTTACAGTCTGAAAAGTATTATCATTCGCAATCATCTAAATGTAGATTACTTTGTAAGTCAAGTGCCAGCAAATGTCTACCAACCTCATCTAACTTTACTGAAAACTCTTGTTTTTCTTTCTCCAGCTGTGAAATCTGCAGATGGAAATTAAAACTTGGCATGAATACATGTAGTGTGTGTCAGTGAATAATAGCCAGAATTGACAAAACAAATTCATATACACCATGCTACATAATTCAGAATGTGGTGTCCACACATATCATAAATTTTACTTTTGAAAAGATAGCTATAAATAAAAACATATACAAAAAGTAACTTGTATTTATTAGAGATGGGCAGTATTAAATTGAAATGTCAGGTTCAATATTGGTATTAGTATTTTGTAGGTCATTTACCGTACTTCGGTATTGGTATGGTATTCAGTTTTAACACGTGATACGGATATCGAGTGATATTTTCGGTATACTTGACTTTAAATGAATGCCTGAGCTAAGGCTCATCCCATGATTTCATATGTACTTCATACACATGTATTTCATATTGACACAAAGAGCATGAACATGTTTTTCTGTCGATTATGAGAAAGAAGGATGTCCATCTACTCTTCCTTTCAGCCACTGTGCCACAGATATATTGTTAGTGCTTTACTAAATGGCTGGGGGAAACAAAAAAATTCAATACCAAAATTTAAGTATTTTGAGTTTTGCTTGGTACAGTATTAATATGATACCGATATTGAACGGTATACCTCCAAGCTCGAGTAATTATAAGTATACTTTGTAAACCTCTAAATACCACCAAAAGAAGAGGGGTAGGCCAATGCACAGAGTCAACAAAAAATATCCTCAAAAATACAAGAAAATAATGGCGTGTACCAAAATACGAAACCTTTACCATTGCATTATTTAATCCGTATTTTTAACAGCCTCTGTTAAGTCCCATACCAGTGTCCATTTGATTGACTGATACACACAATAAAAGTTATGTTTTATTTTAGACATGAAATAAAATGTATTTATTTTTATTGTGTTAACAATTTGCAGCAAAATCCACTGCCAAGTAGTACCAGTATTTGGCATCAAATGTGCCATGTGATAGAAACAGTCTTTTCATAACCAATGATATTTTTTCACCAAATGCAAATTTAATTGGTCAGAACTGATGATTTTTACTTACCATCATGGTTGATTCTGCAATTCCTAATAAATTATTACAAACTACGTTTTATTATAGATATTACCACTTATAAAAAGAACGGATGAGGTAGTGTTCATCATTGCAATTATCTATTGTGGGTGTTAAATAATACTTACACCGCCATATAAAAGTGAAACTACATTTATCAGCTAGCAATGTCCATACTTCTTTCTTTTCTTTTTGTTTGTTTGTTTGTAATTAGCATTTATTGAATACTTCCCCATCAGTGGACCCATTGGGCTGTTTCTCGTTCCAGCCAGTGCACCATGACTGATATATCAAAGGATGTGGTATGTACTACCCTGTCTGTAGGATGGTGCATATAAAAGATCCCTTGCTGTTAATTGGAAAGAGTAATTCATGAAGTGGTGACAGTGGGTTTCCTCTCTCTGTGTGGTCCTTAACCACATGTCTGATGCCATATAACCGTAAATGAAATGTGTTGAGAGTGTCGTCAAATAAAACATTTCCTTCTTTCTTTTTATTGAATACTTATGATTAGCAAGGATCCTTTTGTTTTTAAAGTTCCAAAACATATTTATTATTTGTTGTAAATAATTGTTACCTTTGAAATCCATTAAGCACACAATGGAGGAGTAGGCATTGTTACATATATTAGTACAGTAAAATTTAACTATACTATAAAAAATAGACCAAAACAACCACATTACTAAAATGAAACACACAAAGCACAAGGATACTATGAAGTGCATTTATGTATAATATATCTTAGTGGAATTAACTGACAAGTATCTGCAGTATACTTCTGACCCTAAAATTAGCCATTCTAACATATGCAGGATAATCTTTTGGCAGTAACAGGTCATTCTCTAGTTACATGAATAACATTATAATAGTAATCGGGGAACTACGCAAGTTTCAGAGACTGCTATACAATTTTAAAACATTAAACAGAAGTTGCTAATTAATTTTCAATTGACTAGAAATATCGCTATAAAGATTTTCAAAAGAAAATCTTCCCTTGCAATGATAATGATCTGAAATTTCTAGCTAGAACATGGAAAATAATGCAAAGCATAAGAAATTTTAACCAACTTATAATTACTGTGTACGGTACATGTATATATTAACAAGCAGAATTACTAAAAAGCTGTGTCAGCTAATTTGATCACTGTTTTTGAAGATAATAATAATAAATGATTACCACTGCCCATTAACATTTCATTTTCATTTGTATCTGAACTACTGAAAAAAAAAATTGTGTAAAAACTAAAACCACATGAACGACATATCAGTTGTCTTGAAAATTCAAATTTTATGCCCTGCCTTTGGAAAAAGTGGGTAAATCACCATAAAAGATAAAGTTTATCAGTAACAGACATTGCAAAACCTAAGTAAAAAAATCTTTTAAATCTCCTTAAGTTAAATGAAAGTCAAACTTGATCTGTAATAGTACATTATATTGTAAAGCTATATTGTATAGCTCAATATCTCAAGGCATTCTAAAAAAACAACTTCTGAAAAACTATATCTGGAACAGGCAGACAGACAGAATGACAGAGATAAAACCTATAAAACCCCTCCAGTTGAACTGGTAGGGGACTAGTAAGTGTTCAACAACAAAAAATCTATGAATGTTTTTTGCAACTTCTAAAATCTATCAGCAGATAAAAAAGAAAGAAAGCTAAAAATCATTCTAACCATGCTAATAAAAAATCTTTAAGCAGTAATTAAAAATGGTTAACTAATGAATCAACATTTTGTCTGACAATAAAAGTTTAATTCAGCTAAAGGGTTTCTCTCAAGCTGAAAGGAAAATTAATAACTGCCCAAAACCTAACCAGTGGCTGCTCAGGGGTGGATTTTGGGATTTTATGAAATGGGGAGGGGGTCATAAAATTCTTAAAAGGGCAAGTTTGAGTTTGTCAAAGAAAAATAAGCAGAGCTGTCAAATAAAGCAAGATCTGTTAGATTATTCTAGGTCGTGCTTCCTGGAAAATTTTGAAATAGAGATTTTCAGAGACACGTTTTAGGGCAATTTACAGTAACAAGTTGTATATTGTAAATGATTAAGTTTGAAAAAGAAAAGAAAAAAAAAAGAGCACTTCAACGGATCCCTGTGACCCCTTTTCTGGATCCACCACTGCTGTTGTCATAGTGATAAATCTTGCTAGTACAACTACATGTAGATACAATAATTAATACATTTTGGTCTTTTATTAATGACTTACTTTTGGGGGTCACACTCACACTTTTGCACTTAACATTATTCAAGTTCATAGAAGTTCACATAACTAAAACTGTAGAATTCATTAAACATTTAAGTGTGGCTGTATAACTGTTTGACTTATCTGTTTACTACAATTCTTAAACATAGGTCAATAATTGCTTAATTATCAGTAATAACTTTGAGTTATATGTTAAAACAATTTTATTACCATAATTTGGTTCTAAGTTACATAGCTAGATGTATCACTAAAACAGTGGCAAAATCTGATTTCGAAGTGATGACAAAATTAACCTGAATATGTTTGGGCCAAATATAGGTAGAAGCTTCTAAAATATTTGAACTGAGAATCAAACTTAAAATCTAGACCAAAAATATTTAGCAGAAAATAGATTACAAGGTGAAAAAACATGCATGTTTAAAATAAAAAAGCAACAAAAACTCCCCAACCACATAATTATTTATTAACAATAGCCAAGGGTCCAACAAAACAAGTCTTACAGTACCACAATTAAAACCTCTCACGGTATACACTGTATGAGAGCTTCACAAGTACCGGTAACTAAAATGGGCATGCAAATTCTCAATACTTCTAACCAAAGTCAGACACTCACCCGCAAACCGATTTTTGACCGCGACATGACTTCATGGTCCCACAATCCCTTTGATTCTTTGGCTTCCTGTTCGTATGCAACCCGCTTGACTGTTTCTGCCTAAAGGTGATTAGCAAAGCAGAGGATAAAACCCACTACAGTAATACCATAGCGACAAGAATTGCAAAAGTTATGAAAGCGCATCATTAGAGTTCTACTAATTTAAAAGTAGAATGTCAGGAAATTGCTTAAATTTGCGCATATCTAGCACTAGTAGCTGCTGCAAAGATGTTATAGGAACAAATATGAGAGAAAACAAAAATATTTCTCCCCAACCATTTCTTAAGTTTGCTGTAGAAATATGCTACAAGCTTCATCTACTTTGGGATTGTTCACATTTATCAACAATGTTCACTGGAGTACTAATCATTCTTGTTTTGGGTATTACCCTCCTTTCCTAGAAGAATACTTTAAAAAAAAAATGATTTTGTATCAAATACATGTATTTTTTATCAACATTTTTGTTTCTTGCATACCCAGACATTAATGATTTTTGTGATATTTGTATTCTTTGTATAGTTCTTTACACTGTGTTTTAATATAACCGTTGAATTTTCATATTGATGTTAATTATGAATTCATTTCTGTATTTATCTCAGTTTGACACCCAATAGCCGATGTATTTTTCGTGCTGGGGTCTCGTTAAACATTTATTACACTGTCATTAACTTCCTCCAACCTAACATCTGGTATGTACATTCATGAGAATGTTGATAAATGTGAACGACCCTGCAGTGATATCTTACAAGTATGAACCACAGCAGAGATGAGGGTAAAACCTGAACCATCTACATGTATACAGTAGCTGGAAAGACTAGCTGCGACTAAGAGCAGAAAGTAAAAAAGGAAGAACTGTGATACACAGAGACTACAGTATAGACCACCACACTTACATCCTCTGGTCCCTCACACTCATCCTCTGGTGGCAGCTGAAAACAAGCACTTGCCATTAACAATTGGTGTATCTACTGACAATAATACACAGTAAAAACTTTTAGAGAATTTTGAGACATATTCTCCACATATACATGTACATCTCAAATTGAAATTGTCCAGTAAACTTGCTATAGACAAAACATTTCTATAATAATCTCTTCAAACTGTGTCCCTTCTGCATATAAATACCAATATTTTAACTTGAACAAAGATCATACGCTCAAATGGACCGGTTTCCATATTGGACAAAGATGTCAATCCATGTCAGAACCTGTATCCATGTCATACTGTTTTAAAAAACAGCTTTCTCCAATTAGCACTTAAGGATTTACTGCAGGCCTACCTGAATCAGCCTGTACAATTATGTATAATTCTCCAAAGTCAATTCGTCCACACAAATATACCAGCAGCTAAGGACTTTCAGTTTCCCTGCATGTTATACTGCCATAATGCAAAGCTCACCACCTTTGAGTAAATTCTTGTTTTACAAAAAGGTAGACAAAATATACTGCTCTATTCTATTAAAAATTAAATTTGCAAACAGGAAACCTCAACAGCTGACTGAGTGAATACCAACGTGAAAGTGCTTTAATTGTGAGCCTCGGCACACTGGAACAGTGGCAGCAGGGGTACTGACAACATGCAGTGTGTTTCTTTATACCTTGGTACCAGTACATGTCAGCAATGGCTTCTCCTTAGTCATAACACATTAAAACCAAAATGTTTCTCAGTGTAAAGCCAACCCAAGGGTCACTGTTAGATGACCTCGGTAACATGTACTCAAAGGCAAAAGTTATTATGACACACAAAAGACAAAGATAATTGATGATAAGTTTTTACTGCTGTGTATGAAACGTTATAATATGGAAAGAGAAATGTGCGAAGGTATGGAAATGAGATGTGTGGTTAGGATCCATGTGTCTTGGCAAGGGGTTGTCATGGGTGGTCGGCTGCTATGGGGATGGTCCCTGGCCTGGTTGTTTTGTTGATATCGTTGCCATAAATGCTATATGGTGTTTCTGTGGACGTTGAATTGACATGCGACATCACGCTACAAGGTTTCAGATTTAAGCATCCCTATGACTCGCCATCTGTCATTTTCACTGAGTTGTGCTATCACAAAATTGCATCAAACAGTTAACTAATGGTGGGTTTTTTACTTCTGGACTTCTGAAGGCTGCACAGAGTGGCAATGATTTGCGACTGAATGTCTGGCCTTTTATGGTAAACACTGGACAGAATTTCTCCCTAATATTCCATGTTTCTTGCACAAAGCATGCAATTGCTGCAACAACAGCTTGGATGCATTTCTTTGAGCTGTTTCATGCACATTTTCTCTGGTTTACATCCCTAAATTCATTCCCAAATTTATTACTCCAAACAATCCATGTCACAATAACTTTTGCCTTTTAGTATAGATATGTTGAGCACCCAGTATGTGAACCGCCACACTGTATGCCAGAGTAACAGAAAACAGAGCTTAGCAATTCTGAGCGCAAAATGTGCCAAAGACAAAACGTGAAACACAAGTTGTGAACAGAACAGCTTACTGACCCCACTTTTCTCCTGAAAAATTAAATGTGTTTAAATAATAACAAATTAAAAAATAATTACAATATTAAATCTTTATTGTGTTTATGATCATAAATCTGTATCTGAAAGTTAAAACAAAAAAGGGCTGAAATACAAACTGTAATAAGAAATAATTGATGTTTGGAGAAATAATTCAGCTGCAGATTAGTAGTTTGTACTAGTGCACTGTTTCACGGTGATGTTTGGCAATTTGTGGGTGGTGAATTCAGGTTCTCTAAAAATGTTGGGACATACTCAAAACACTTGTTTTATTAGCATTCAATTTCAGCTAATTTCATGACAGCAATTCAGTCCATATAACAATGAAGCAAATACATAATAATGGGAAAAATGCCGTCACGTTTCAATTTTACAGTTGCTGATTGAGAACAAAAATGCTAATAGTGAATACGTACAGGTTTACAATGAACTTTATCTTAAAACTTATGTAATGCAGAGCCTGGGATTGTAGCTCAAGTGGAAAACAATTGTTTTTACCAGTGCCCCACAACTGACAAATAATTGGCCATTATCTATGGAAATATGCATATAAAAGAGCACTTGCTACTTTGTTGGTAGGAATAACCTACTTGGGTCTCCTTTCTTCCTTAACCAAAGTGACTGCATGTTTGTGCTAAACAGACACAGTATAAATATGTGTAGAGGTATTGTTAAACAAATATTCTTTTCTTTCTTTTCAAGCATAATTATTAATACAGTACATACAACATAAGCTCCTTTTAATTTATATATAGGTTTTCTAGAACAAAATAGATATTCAATTTATCATAGCATACACATAGAGGCATCCACAATAATGAATTTAACTGTTGTTTATTAACAGTTTCTTTTCGTACTTACCCCAAGTTCTTCTTCCAAACAAGCACATTTGGTTTTTAAATTGGAAGTGTAGGTCTCCAAAGTGCTTCTAACCTACACAACAAAGAAATGTTATATGGTAAATTACATATTTAATATACTGTAAATACAGAAAGTTCTGCGAACAACAAAGTACTGTGAAAACTGCGATGAACTAAAGATCACAATACTTTCTCCCGACAGTATTATGTTGTTGGTGATTTTGTTTCTCTTTCAAAAAAAGAAAATAAAAGAGAAAGAAATGTTAATTTAAAATCAGTTTTATTTAGTAATTTAATAATTAATCAGTCATAAACAAACATGTTCAGTCTTTGTAAATTGCACTATTACTCACTTTGGCCTAGTAATCTTGCCAAACGCCATCCCCTGAGAATAATTTCTTTGTCTTTCGACAACTGATCCATGCAGGCCACAACCCACCAAGCATGAACAGGCTTGATCACACTTATTCTTAAGTCAACACATTTGTCATTCTTCATGGCAGATTTAAAATCTCCATTCACGGACAGATCCACTAGCTGCAGTTCACCAGTGCAGCCAGCCGGAATAAATTTAATTTCGAATGACCATTTGCGTAACAAGTCAAGAAAAGATTTGCATCTGTTGGAGCCAAAAACATATTGCCAAAGATTTTTGGCGAGCTGAAAGTTTTAGTTTCTTTTTCACTTGTGTTGTATATGGCACCAACAGAGAGTCGACATACTGCAACATGGTTTCTTCGTTACTCCAGTGATTGGCTGAATGGGTCACGTGCCAGACATTGGGGAAATTGTACTGGATTTGACACCTGTCAGTTATTCCTTTGTAAAGTTTTCACTCCTTGTGGCTAATGATAAAACAGCATTATTGTGTTAAGTTTTAAATACAGTTCTATCAGCTGAGGTCGAAGTTTTGACCATTGTTGACTACTCGCAATACTTTCATGACGCAATACATAGTAGATTTACAGTATTCAACAATTTGCTGACTTGAAAGAAATTCTATCCAAATAAATAAACTGAAACAATTCTCAGCAAAGTCGATATAGCTGACATGGTTATCAGCTAGTATGTGGAATCTGTGTTATTGTAATGGTTTTTTTTTCAAGATTTCTTTCAGGACAAAATGTGGCCAATATCTAATTTATCATAGTTGTGAACATTTCAGTTCAGACTTTAGCAGGACGGACATAGACTATGGAACAAAAGATGTTTTCTTACGTTCACTGTGGATAACGTAATTAAAGTATGTTTGTTTCCATCTTTAACATAGATCTAATATTTAATTTTAACAAACTCTAAATGCAGGATGTATGCTAGTGGAGCTGTTTAGATGATGTCATAACAAAGCATGCACCGTTGTATGTTTACATTATGACATATTTTGACTTCTGGTATTTGACAAAGATCCACTCATACTTTAATGAATTAGAATCTTTTCTTATACTGACTGTTTGCGATTCTTGAAGATCTTTAAGCAGATTGTCGGCACGGTCTTTTGCTTCTCTGAGTTCACAAGTGAGATGTGCATTTTCTATTTCCAGCTTACGTCGAATCTCATCCACATTTTCCTAAAATAGGAGCAATAAGAAGAATTATAATAACAAATACAGTTCAATATGGATCTAAAATACGATATGTATAATAAATAATTATGCATATTTCAAATTCAAAAGAAAATAGTGTCCATTATGTTAAACATGCATACATTTTCAAGGGAACATATCTGTAAGAACTGGTATGTACATTACATCAACAATAACATCTACAAAGACCATTTGTTTTGTTTTTATTATATTGCAATATTAACTAAAAATACACTGAGCATATTATATTGTTCTTCTACTGTGTTCTAGCATTCACAGAATCAAAGAAAGAAAGAAATGTTTTATTTAATGATGCACTCAACACATTTTTATTGACGGTTATATGAGGTCACACTGATATTGAGAGAGGAAACACTTCATGGGCTACTCTTTTCAATTAGCAGCATGGGATATTTTTATATGCACCATCTCACAGACAGGGTAGTACATATCTCAGACTTTGATATATCAGTCGTGGTGCACTGGCTCGATCCCAGACCAACCACACATTGAGCGAGCACTTTACCACTGGGCTACATCCCGCCCACTCACAGAATCAAGTCATGTGAGTGTTGACAGCGACATTGTATATTTATAAACTGAACTGGGTATGTTCTTAACCCAAGAATATGATTATTATAACTCAGTCAAGATCCATAGCAGTTCAAAAAAGGAAATATTATAGTTAACACACTCAACATAATTTATTTATGGTAATATGGCATCAGACATATGGTTAAGAACCACTCCATGGGCTACTCTTTTCAAATAGCAGCAAGTGATCTTTTATATGCACTATCCCACAGACAGGATAGTACATATCACAGCCTTTATTACACTAGTTGTGGAGCACTGGCTGGAACGAGAAATAGCTCAATGGCTATAGCAGATCAACTGCCAGTGGCTCATAATTTCTGGATGTAATTTCAATTGGGGGTGGGGGAATATATGGTAGTGTTGGTATAAAGTATATCTAATGGCAACAACTAATGGAAATTTCCCTGATAAATCAGTTGGTTGAGCACTGAACTCACACAGACAGTCTGTTGTCTGAATCCTCTCAGTGGAGCTTGATTTATCGGTTACATATTCAGATAAAATAAGGCTGTGCAAACACTGATCTGGTTTGGGGATCTTGTGTGTAAGGCTATGCAAAAGGTTACCAAATTCAACTTTCTGATTCAACAAGTTTGTAGCTAAAAGAGCAATTACATAATTACACATTTACCATTACCACTTCAGATAATATGTATGCGACCTAACTGAAAATTACTGACCTTAGACTTGCTGAAGGCCTCCATGTTGGCAGAGGTGTTTGCCAGCTGCTTGCTGTTATGCAGAGAGCTTTGTTCGGCCGCGTCCACACGATCCATAAGTTCCTTGACACGTGCTTGTGCTTCAATACCAAGTTCATGAGAATCCAGGTATTTCTTTTGTAGCTGATGAACATCCTCCTTCAGGTGATCTCGTTCCACTTCCAGCTGTTGTCTCATCTGAAAAACACAATTCTGGAGTCATCAACTGATAGAAAGGTTCTAGAAAGCCATGCAACAAAAGACATCTATAGGCACACATACAGTACCTAATCAGTAAAGTACCCATTTCGTTGTTCAAACAATAAATAATTGATGATTTTCTGGCTTTCAGTTTCATTACATGGTAACATTTTATTTGCTCCAGCATAAACCAAAAAAAGTGCACATCAAAATTTCTCGTTTGATTAGACGTTTCTCTGTAACCTAACTAGTGTGCTGTGTGCTAAAATTACATATTTAAATGAGACCGGGTCAAGCTGGATAAAATGGAGAGCACTCACATAATAGTCCAACAATTAAAACTCATGTTACATTACCTTTTCTGCTACTTCAAGAGATGCCTCTGTCCGTGACATCTTCTTAATCATATCATTCATGTCTTGATTCAGTCTCTTCATATCAGCCTCTAATGTCGAACGTTGGTTCTCTGAATTACGCAGATCCTCTCGCATACGTGTTACAGACTCGGTCAGATTGGCGTTTCGTTCTTGCAGGGTTTTCTTCTCCTTTAGAAAGATATATTTGTATTATTTTTCTAGTTCACAAGATAGTTGACATCTTGTATATTCACAGTCATTCCTATAACATAATTATAACATCAGATTTTATCAAATGTAGAGTTATTTGACCGTACCATATTACAGAGTTTCTAAATTTAAGCTTCTACATGTACATCCACAGTCATTATTACTTATAGTCCGTCCCATGGGCATCACCTTTTTTCATGCTATGACATTTACTACAAGTTATTTATTTCTGAGTCGACGGTTTTCTAAACTGGACACAAAAATAGTAAATGTTTGTTATTTCCAAAATGCTTTTATTTTTCTTCTTACATCAAACAAAACTGAAATTATTTACAAAAAACATTTTTGTAGGATAGCATGGACTATAGTAATTGTAACATTAAATTTACTTTCAATCACAATTTGTAAGGGTTTTCTGATATTTATATTTTTCATCATACCTACCACCCATAAACTAATTTTTTTTAATTTATTATTGATAAAGACCATACGTTACACACCACACACACCTGTTCACTTTCCGCTCTAAGATTCATAATCATGGTGTTGTACTTGTCATGAGGGTCGTTGTTCGCATCTCGCAATCCAGAATTCTTGATGGTATCGACTTGCTGCTTCAAACTAAGGTTTTCATGCTGCATCTGGCTCAGTCTGTGTAGATATTTAAAAATATATATTACATGGGACGACAAATCAAATATGAGCCTTATTATGTGTTGGAAAAATGCATACCCTGAAAACCAACACATACTTTTTTTTCTTTTTCTTTTTTTTCCAAAACATACTAACACTTTAAAAAAATGATAAATACATAATTTTAGAACTAATAAAAAAAGAGAGTGCACATCGTAAATAAACGCAATAATTTACAAGGTGCATCGTTTTGATCAACCTGACATAAATAACTAATAAACTATTTAAATTTGCATTAACAGAATGAAATGGAGTTATAGTATTTTTCTCTCTTAAAAAATCCACAAAAAAGCATACTATTAGGGCTATCAGTAGGCTATGTTGGAGCAAACACTAGCCCCCATGATACTCAAGTGATCTCTTTATTTTCTTTGGGACTACGTAATTTGTCAGTTCTGTGATTTTAGATGGGAAAGTCTACTTAATCATGAGTTTTACAGAATTATTTACACTAATAAAAGTATGATGGCTGATAATGTCCATTACCATTTTAGGGGTGGCAGGTTATTTCACAATAGCCTGTGATGTTAATACCGGTACATATTTTTTGTATCTAGAGGGTGGTAATTAATTGCCTTGTCTGGCTCACCTACCAAATATACACTTGCTAATCAGGTATCACAGGTGGAGGTAATTAAAAAGAATAGACCAATTAACTAAGAAAACACTCCATTTATCATTTCAGTACATAAGTTAATGCATGGACAAAACATGATAGTTATTTCAACTTTGACAATGGCGGTTTATTTTGTATTGAAAAATAATATATATATATACTTATTGCTGGCTTACTGGGATGGGCATTATTACAGAACATTGCGATGCATACCTGTTTTATCATCCTACAAAAATCTGGTACGTTTGTTTCTTCAGTTCAAAGACTAATTCCTGACGTGACACGTTAAGTATTACATAACTACCAGCTTACCAGAGAGGATATTCAATGCACCCATTATATATAATAGCTGTCACATTTAACCGTTATATTAATTAAATATACTGATATACTTGTTGATGTGCAACAAATGATTGATGAAAATTATCAATATAAAATATTGGAAATGAAGAATTCCATGAAACAGTGGTCAACAAGAAAATTAACCTTTTTGGGTAGAATTATTGTGGTAAAATCGTTTGTAATACTCAAAATAACACATTTACTTATTTCTTTACCAAACCCACAGGAAAGAATATTAAAACAAATAAATAAATTACTTTTTAATTTTGTATGGCAAAACAAACCTGACCGGATAAAAAGAACAATATTAGTGCCAGATTATGAAAAAGGTGGACTTAAAATGTTAGATATTATACATGTCTTTAAAGTATTAAAACCGACTTGGATAAAAAGACTGTTTGGGTCAAATTCTAAATTGGCAAATATTTTTCAGTCTATAAGTTATAACAGGTTTAACAACCAGAGACTTAGTTATACATGCGTAACATGGTGATTTTTTAATTCAGCTTAGGATAAAGAAAATTAAAAATATGTTTTGGAAGGATGTATTAAATAGTGGGGTTTTTTTAAAACCCATTTCAAAATGAAGAAGAAATTCTAAGTTTGAACATTTGGAATAATAGTAATATACTAATAGACAGAAAACCTATATTATTTAAGATTTTCATTGAAAAAGACATTAGATTTTTTTATACAATTTCCTAGATAGCCAAGGGCAGTTTATGGATTATGACATTTGTAATACAAAATATAATATACAATAAATATTTTTAGAACATGCGTCTTTAACACTTTCCGACTATGGAACGGGAAATCCCGTTTAAAAAAAATTCACCGTTCAGACTACACAACGGGAAATCCTGTTGTGAGTTTTCAGTTTGTATTTACCACCAAATTTGTCACAGGTTGACATGCGCAATAGAGGCAGTGCTAATAACAACATCCTGTAGAAGTGTCACATGGTTTGCTGTGAGAATGTGCTCATTTGTTCGGAACTTTTCAACCTATTTAGTTTAAGTGTTCTGTTAACTACAATGGCGACATTCATTTTATATAATAAAACCTTCACGGGAAAATTACCGCGATAGTGATGTTTTTATCGTAATGTAACAGTGATAATTCCGATGGAATTCCACTAGCTGAAATACTATCACGAGATTTGCACGTGGTCGGAAAGATTTTCTAAATGTTTATTCATTTACACATTTTCATAGAAATTTGGTATGTTTTTATAACCAGTGATTTTGTTTAATATACCTCTAAATGTGTATAATAATGAGCTCCATCTCGTAGACAATTGATTTACATTTACAAAAATGGTTGAACCAGTCTTCTACTTTGAATAATAAATAAGTTATCATCAAACAAACATCGGTAAAGGTATCCTTTGTTTAACTCTCAAATATATAAATTTCTGTGGCACTTTGAAGAAATGGGTTAACGAGTCTGAAAGGGCTAATATGTGCAATCAAATTATTTATACGAAACAAAACAAATCTAAATAAAGTGCTAATAATGTTTGTTTTCTATATTTGGAAATATGGATTTTTCATTTCTTCTTTTCTCTCTGTTTAAATTCTCTTTTGTTATATATTTATTCTGTCATTAATTTTGTGCTCCAAATTTGACTGTTTTAATTAACTAGTATTTCTATTGAATGTACTTTATATTTATGTATATATTGTAAGATAATGATTTCAGGGTCCCAACCCTGACATTATCAATATATAAATATCTGGGGCAATAAATATATTAAAAAATAATAATAATAAAAATAAAAATAACTAATTAACTTTTAAAATTAAGTGATGAAAGTGATATTGTACCCGAAAATAAATTTGCTAAAATTTTGAACTCTTAAAACAGGGGCTTCTTATGAGTTTTTAATCAAAGAAGGACAGGTGTAGGTTTTTTTATCTATGAACTTAAAACTGGACAACTGCAAGCATCAAAACAAGTACCAACTCAATACTCTTTACAAAAAATCAAAACATCAAAATGTGTAAAGAAAAGAAAACTCACTTTTCCTGCAGTGATTCCAACTTCGATTGTTGCTTTGTATTCACTTCCTAAAAGCAGACATGGAAAACAAGCATTTTGAAAGTATAGCTAAAGTAATACATGTCCCCATCTGGACCAAACATATTTTCATATTTTCTAATCACCATGAACGTCAAACTTAATTTGTAATTATACATGCTAAGGCAATACATATTATTGCAGCTCAATATCTTAAGACATTGTGAAAATAAATTCCAGAAAACTATCTGTACAGACTAATGGAAACAAAATTTATAGTCCCCTCCAGTTGGACTGGAAGGAGACTAAAAAGGCCAGAACATTATTTTATCAGCCTTTGATCATATTTCACTCTAAACTAGTTGGCAATTTGTGCTGGATTTCAAAAGAAACAAATGATATTGCTGATTTATCTTTAATTAAAGGGACAGACCCTAGTTTCAGCCCATAAAAAGGGACACTAAATTTAATTAATCTATAAACCTGTAACATGTTTTGGATAAATTTAAAATTGAGTGAAACATGAGTCTGTGACTTTGAAATGGTTAAATACCCTCTAAAAATAGACCAAACTTTGACTTCATAACTGTTACTTCACAGACGCACGTGCATTTTTAAAAATATGAGAAAATCACCAGCATGACTAAAAACACTCCAAATATGCGGAAATGGATAATCTAAAAAATAAAATCTAAGTAAAGTATGATTTCAGTTATAAATATGGCTATGCTTTAGAGTTTAAAAACTAGGGAATGTTCCTTTAAAATTTAGAACGGATTTATAAGTTCAAGTAAAGTTCAGTACTTTGACCTCCTCCAAAGCATAATGATCATAAACATATGCGATTTATAGACATTAACATTCCAATAAGAAAGAGTAAACTGTATGTACAGCGACACCAAAACGTAATTAAAAATGCTTGTTAAATGTGTCACTAAGCAGTTTATTTTCATCATCAAGATCTATAACAGGTTTTAATTTAGTATTCTATTGCATGTATTTCCTTCTAATATTTGTCATAGGGAAACATCTGAATTTATTAGTTATTCTTTTACACCTAGTCTGATACAGCCTAGGCCCTGTGACTAACATCATCCGAGATGAAAACAAAATCAAACTTAAAATGTAAATCAGTGCCTATCATTAGTGCCACTGAGATCTCATTCTGTTCACAAATAAGTTACCTGGTGATTCTTGTTGGCATTCTCGTGCAACATCTTCAGCTGATGCAGTTCTTGTTTTAGTTGCTGTAGGTGATTGGTACGTTCTAGTAAAGATGTTTGTACCACACGGAGCTGCAAACCAACATAATCAGTACAAAAAAGAAACAGGAATTGTTTTTCGATTAAGCTTTCAGACATCTATGATGCACTGATGTTGCCAATTTGAATGAACCATATGGTCCTATAAACACATGACATCATATACAGTCGAACATGGTCTAACGGGCACCTCTATATAACGGCCACCTGCCCCTAACGGCCACCCAGAAACCCTCCCAACGCATTTCTTTCTTTATTTGACCTCTCTAGAACGGCCACCTGTCCAATGCGGCCAGCGGCCACTATTTTTCAGCAAAAATTAGGTCTGAACCTGCATTAGCGGCCAAAATATCCCCCTCCTCATTTGTTTTCAAATACTTCCAACCATATATAATCGTACAGCGATTTAGTTCCCGATAAATCCCTTCGTAACCGGAAAATTTGGCGATTTGATTCAACTCAACAAATAATAAATTATTTTGATGTTATCATATGATGTTATTGTCGTAAACAAGCATACGTTTACTAATACTAAGCATTATTTTAATCCTTTTGCTAATTTGGTAGATGTCAACAGTTGTTCGGTTCCGGCGTTTGTATAATTTGCATTCGTTAGTTCAGCTCAATCGTAACTCGATAACAAGGCGACTTCTCATTGGTTGTAGCCTACGAAAGCAGAATGTATTACAGTATCTAAGTTGTTGCGGTATTATCAAAGGCATTTATAATCAAGGTGTCTGAGTAGTTCCTACCGTTAACTGGTCATGATTGTTGTTCACAAGCAGTGTGCACCAAACGGCAAACATTAATGGATTTAGTTAAGCCAGTATGCTTTGGCGAATCGCGACCTTTGTTTACCAAAATTGTTTTGTTAGCGGTTCGCGACGTAATCCCAATGCAAGTACCGTACCAACACGTCACTTAAGTAATACATCCCAATCAAATAAAAGTAAATTTCAGTTTTGTTTTATTTATT